>BHFT01046518.1:25000-37728 GCA_004320025.1 Laticauda laticaudata
TTTATTTTGTTTGCTTAGCTATTATTATAGAGAGGTTCCCCAGAAACTGGGGGAATGGTACCAAATGGTTGTGGAGTTGGATATGGGACTGAAGGAGTTCCATCCTATGTTTGGGGGGCCCAAAAGACAACCAATAGGACCAGTAGCAGCACGGGGTAAGGTGGGGGAGGAGGCTAAAAGAATTGATCTGGGAATGGGGCCCATAAGATATTTCTGATGCCAAGGTCTGGGACATAGGGCAATGGAGTGTTCATCTATAGAACTTGATAATAGAAAACAGGTGTCTCGTATTCCTAGCACCACAAGTAGCAATTTACCAAGTGGTGTCATGCCCCGTGGTACGAAACAAGGGACAGTTACCTCTGAAAGATCTCAAGGGGTGTCACAAAAACGAACATGGAAGTAATGACAAATAGATGTGAGAGGAAAACACCTGATGGCAAACAACTGCCCAAAGTAGTCTCAGGGTTATATGATAGTGGAGAGGACAGTCTGGATGAGGATGATTTGGTGAGTAATCCTGTGCGACCATTTGTTATACCAGTAGTACTGGAAAATCTAACAAGCAAATTGAGGTATCAGTATGGAGTATTAATCAGCTAATTAATGTTTAATGAGTAAAAAAGTGGTTGATGAATTACAGTTAGCAGTGGAAGAACTGCCCAAACCTATGTGTTTTGAACAAGTGGACAGTTCATTATTAGGTGGGAGTCCTGCTACAATAATGACAACCCCTATCAAACTAGAGACAGGGATTTATTGTAATACCACAGATGAGGGAGGCACTAATTTTTGGTCTAGTATGGTTAGATAAATGGAAGCCTATGATATGGTGGGAAGACGGTTTTAGGAAGTTATGAATTGCAGTTGGCCCTATGTCCCCTCCATATGTAAATAATAGGGAAGTTGTAACAGCTATAAACAATTCTGAAGAACTATGTTATCCAGAGGAATATAAAGACCTGGCAGATGTGTTTAGTGAAAAGGAGTGTGAAACATTACCACCACACAGAAAACTGATTGTGCCATTGATTTAATTCCTGGAGCAAAGTTTCCAAAACCAAGAATATGTGCCATGACTCCAAAAGAGATGGAGGAAATGAGACAATATATAGATAAAAATTTGGTGCATGGATTTATTCAACCCGAGGAATCACAAATAGCTGCCCCTGTTTTATTTGGTGAGAAAAAAGATGATGGATTACGTCTTTGTGTTGATTTCTGTGGGCTCAATGCTATTTGTATAGACAATATATACCCTTTACCATTAATCAATGATTTGTTCGCAATGTTAGCGACTTGCAGGTATTTTATGAAATTGGACTTACGAGAAGCCTACTATCGAGTTCGAATACAAGAGGGTAATTCCCCGTTAGGAGGCAATTCCCCATTAGGAGAATGAGCACATACAGGGAGACATATAGAGAGTAGTGTTGGAATTATACACACAGAGCACACAGATACACTGTACAGTAAATGTATGTCAGTTTTTTTACTCAGAAAGGTTTTAAGCAAGTCAAATAAGCAATCCAAGATGTCACAAACAGAGGTTAAATCACGTCAGTTTTTTCAGTCTTATGGAATAATCAAATATCAAATTATTATACTTACATTAAATCAGTAATCTCAGTCATTAGGAAAAATGGAAGCATAGCAATACTTTCCAACAGAAGGAATAAAGATACACTCCACACTCTCTTCTGAGACTCAGACTAAAAGAACCAGGTTTCTGGCTCATCTTATGGCCGTTTGAGAAACCCCACCAATTGCATGCATCTTGCATTCGTTAAGAGACAGTCTATCCTGGTTTATATATTTTAACCCAAATACCTGTTAAGTGACTTAATATTCCTAACCAGGGATAATGGAAAATTACTTTTTAATTGCCCCTTGGAAGTTTTCAGTTTTAACTTATGCCATTTGGATTGCAAGGGGCAACCCGTGTCTTCATGCAACTTACAATGAAGTATTACAGGAACATTTATACTCATGGCGTTCTAGTAATATTTAGAGATATTTTAATTTATACCAAACATTGGAGGAGCATGTGGCCTTAGTGAGAAAAGTTCTGAAAAAAATATATATATGTGATATGCTGAAAACTTTCGAAGTGCTGAGTTTACCTGTACGTATTAGATTTTTGGGGGTACCAGAATATCTAATAATAGGAATAGAAATGGATTCAATAAAGTCAGAGCGTGGTTGATTTGAAAGAACTAAAACAAATGTAAGCAATTACAAAGGTTTTTTAGGATTTGCAAACTTTTACCAGCAGTTTATTCCTACATTTTCGCAACAAATTGCTTTACCCACTAACAAGAATTGTTAAAAACTAACATCAAGTGCCAAAACCAGACCTAGTCAACACTTGTGTGTTTACAGGAGTGTCAGCAGCGTTTGAAAGCTTTATTTTGCTCAAGAGCAATTTTAAAACATCCAGAACAAACTAAAGTTTTTGTAGTACAAGCTGATGAAGTGAATGTGGCTATGGGGACTGTCTAATTACAGTATACACGAATCATGAGTGGAACCAATTAACGCCATGCCTCACAAAAATTTTACATCACAGACATCAGGTGGACTATTTGGGAAAAGGAGGCTTTTGCCCGTAATAGTGGGCACTTAGTCCTTGGAGACACTATTGAAGGTTGAACCGACGAAAATTTGAGTTTGGACAGATCATTAAAAGTTTACAAGCATTACAGAAACTGAGAAAACTATCCCCTAAACAAGTAAGATGGTCTTTGTAATTTTAAAACATTTTTGATGGAGTTGTATTGAGAGGGGAATAGCAATAATGTTCATCAAATTGTAGAAAAAAGATATTATCCAATGTCATGATGTTAAGGCAGGCGTCGGACACTTTGGATTTTAAAAAACACTCACATTTGGTACAGGCGTGAAGTTTTTGGTGGCCCACTATAGAGTTATAAATTGAACAGTGCATTAAAGAATGCGCACGTTTGATGCTAGCTACGAAGAACTCAGGTAGGAAAACCCTTGTTAAGGACTATTACAAGAAACTGTATTGTGGTCCAACCAGCCATGGGAAGATATAGCACAAGGACTTGTATTGTGGAGTTGCCGACATCGAGAATGGATTATACTGTAATCTGGACTATCATAGACTTTGTTTTCAAAACAGCTCACTTTAGCACCATGGTAAAATACTTCGGCAACAAAATTTAGCTTTTACCCTGTTATAAAACAGTATATAGGATACATGGAAACGACAGGAGGATAAATTTCAGGTAGAGGTGTGCAATTTTAGCGGCACGATTTTGGAAAGCGTTTGTATGCCTTTTTAAGTGATGCTCTGCATACCATTCCACGACAATGGGTGCTCCTGAAAGAGCTAATGGCAATGATTGAAAGGTATTTGAGATCAATATCACATCTTCACCACAGTGGAGAATGGATGTGATTTACTTCCATTTGCTGAAGTAGGAGCATATATATGCTATACATGAAATCACAGGATATAGCCCATTCAGGTAGTAAAATGGGTATAAGAATTTGTGTGTTAATGCCTGATTTACAATGTGATGAACAACAACCGATAAGTGTCAGAATGTGGTCGAGAAAAAGTTAGGATAATTGGGATAAAGTAAAAGAGACTCTCAATAAACAGCACTTAGAATATAAACACAAGCAGACAAGAAAAAGCGAAGAGTATAAAAGCATTCAAACCTGGAGACTATGTTTTACCTATAACTAAGTATAATCAAAATTACACAACGAAATGTTGAAAATGGACCAAAAAATATTGGCACTTCAAATTATCAAAGTTTGAAATAAACCCCCATAACTGTAAAACTTTAAATTGCCACCAATGGTTACAACTCGAAATACATCTGTGTTTCATGCTAAATCTTTACTGAACGCCTCTAGAACATATTGATATACCTCAACTTGAGGAATCTGTAATAGCTCAAAGATGTCATCCATGCTGAATTAATTAAAATTCTAGATTCGCAGATATGTAGAAAGTGTTATAATCATATAGTGAAGATGGAAAGGATACCTGTGTTTGGAAAGTAAGTCACCTAACAGTTATTCGGGTTGAAATATATAAACTAGGATAGACATTTTAATACCTATGTCTTGAAAAATGCTAAAACTTGTAATTGGGTGTGTTTCTCAAACAGCCCATTAGCATAGAGCCAGAAACCTGGAGTGTATCTTCTCAGTGAGTCTCTTTTTCCTTCTGTTTGGAGATGAAGTTTGCCATTCTTTCCTAAATGACTGTTAACTGATCGTTGATGTAAGTCTGTTTTACTGACTGTTTTTTGATTACCGGAACTTTGATACTTTGGATTATCTCTGAACTGAGCACCTGACTGCTTTACCTGTAAAAGACTTGGACTGTTATTTGGATGATTGATGGTCTAATTTTTTATTGGAGTAAACAACTTACATTTACTGGGCAGTGGTATCTGTGTGGCTGTTTGTGTGTTATTCTTCTCAATACGTCTCCCTGTATGGCGCTCATTCTACCTAACAGGGAATTACCGTCAACAACCCTGAAACAGAGCCAGACGCTTGGTAAAAGTAGCAGATGTATGTGCCACAATAGACTGATAAGGCAATTCCCATACTCGAAATAGTCCCATCAAACCTGGCACAAGTAGAGAAATACATTAGTGATAGTAATAGTATCATTGTTTGTAGACTTGGTTCCTGGTAGAGGGGGGGACAATGTGCAGACCCTGCCAACTCTCTGGTTCTGGCCTGTGAGTCTCAACGATTTTGTTGTCATTTCTCACGGTCTCATACGGACAAAGGCTCCCTCAATCTCACGCTGAATTTAACGCTTTTTGGGGGGGGGATCTTCTCACAAGGGGGTGGCCTCAAAAATGTTGAAGATCTAAGGCTGCATCCCATACCACTTTTGAAGGTAAGCAAGTGGGGCCCCTTGCCAATACAGCGTTGAGAACTAGCGAAGGAGCCAATAATGTGGTGAGCGGAGGGGCCAAGAATCCACGTGGTTGTCAGCCAGCGTTATTTCAGTCGGTGGGTAGTTTGACGCCTTGGAAAGGAAAGTCCCACTTGCTCCCTCTCGTGTGGCCGTGGCTCGATTCTGCCACCGGAGCACATGTGATACGCAAGGGTACGTCTTGCCCGCGGATGAGAGTCTTGGCTCTCGCGCTGCTGTCAGCTGCCCTTACGCAAGCCATTGCCTTTCAAGTAAAAACACGCGAAGTCGAGCACCTTTTTTCATCCTGGATGGGACGATGGTAGTCAACAGAAGAAAGAAACGCTGAGGCAAGTTGCTTTGTAATTTACAATACTTAAATGTATGTCTGTAGTGTTATCGAGTTTAAACATTGGCTCAGCACTTGAACTTGGAATAGAGTATAGTGTTCGATTTTGTGGCCCTTCATTTTCATGTATTCGAAACACGGTAAAAGATCTATAGTCGTGGTGGATTAAGGTTCGAAGTATTTATCGTGGTATGTAGTTTTGTTTTCAGAGCTTTACATTCTCGCATTACACTTCCTGTTAATTCTGGTCGTATTTTTTGTTTGCAAGAACCTCAATCAGACCATAAATTAAACTGACAGAGCTGATCGTGCTGATAATACGCGAAAAGTAGGCCAAGAATAAAAGTTGGCTAGTAATAATATATGGGTTTAGACTAGAGTCATACAACTAATGGGAGAGTGATTCAAGTTCTCAAATCTTGTCACTCTTGTTGAACCTTGTCATTTCTTAGTAGAAAGTGTTGTTATTAACAACTGTTTAAATATTATTTGTTCTAAAGATGAAAATGCTGTTTCTTCGCTTGTCATGCTTTATGTCATTGTCTTCTGATTTCTAGTCCTGTTGGAACAAGGCCTTATGCGAAAGATCACTACAGCACAGGAAACTCGAATATAGTGCGGTGGACATGATTGCTTATGCTAGAGCATGGCTTGGCGAAGTTAGCTGCATTTTTTAGTCAATTCGGCTAGACTGTGATCGTATAGTGTATCTTTAGGGTTAGTAATTATGGCATATAGGGTTCTGAATAACATGATTGCAGCAACTGGCATTAAAATATCATGCAGTGATGTTTATAGTCTTTCCCATTCTAAATGATCTTGTTTTCTTGTCTAGTTTTGGGTGTGACATAAAATCTTTTGCATGGAGAAGATGTGACCGCAGATATTTATAGATATGTTTGAAAAAGATCATAAATAAGACAGCGCTGCCAACTCATCGGATATATACTGTGAGTCATCAGAGGTTTTATTGTCATTTCTACCAGTCTCGACGACAAGGAGCTGACTCTCAACTACACGGAGAATTTCAAAACTGTATTTTTTTTAAAATTTGGGAGGTCAGCTTCTATATGCGGCATAACAATCGGAGTTCTCACAAATAGCATGGGAATGATGGGAGACAGCCAACTCTCTCAGATCACACAAAGTATGATGACTTCGATAATCTCATATAGATACGATACAGCCACATTTCTATTTTACTCTGGGTCGCCTCCGTTTTTGCTTTTCTAGCCCCAGATATAACATGCTCTGATTGGTTAGTTATTCACGTGACCGTGAATCTCACTATTTTTATAGAATCTCCAGATTTTTTTTCATGAGTCTCCAGATTTTCCTTTATCAGGGTTGGCAGGTCTGTGTCGCGACTACCGCAACACACACATTTGAATTGAAGCCACAGCAACCTAAAGGATGGCATTCCTCTTCATCAGAATAAACTCTGCATCATAATAATATACGTGGTCTATGTAAAATGCTGTGAGGTGAAGCTGTATGCATTAACCACGATTCATGTGATTGAGTTCATATGAATAATTATCATTAATGATGGTGATCATGGATAAGAGTAATCATGGGTAATGAAGGGTAATGAGGGAAAATTACTATAAATATCAAATCGCAGGAAACTTGGGTTAGATTCAACTTTATTTTGTTTGCTCAGCTATTATCTCGGACCTTGCGGAGGAAGAAATAAACAATAAGTTTTTGTGTTACCAAATACTGAAGTGAAGAGTGTCTTATTTTCTCCCTGTATTTGTGCCAAAGAGTAGCTGGGATCACAGGGCACTTTTGTTATTCTAAGTAGGAATGAGAAAAGCTAGGCAAATTGTTGCAGGAATGTCTACATACCTTTTCTTTTCTTATGAATATTGAAAAATCAACTACTACACAAGGGATAATGGGAAACAAACCTAAATGTTTTCTGCAATGGGCAGGAGCATTTATAATGATCCACATTGCTACAAATATACTGAAACATACAGAGGAGGTATTCAGCAGGTTCTGAGCAGTTCTGAAAATTTTGAGTAGTTCAGAGAACCGGCAAATATCACCTCTGACTGGAGATTTCACAGTATTCTTCCCCTGCCAGCCACGTCTACAGAACCGGTAGTAAAAAAATTTGAATCCTACCACTGGAAACATACCTTTTAAACAGTCTAATTCTCTCTCTCTCTCTCTCTCTCTCTCTCTCTCTCTCTCTCTCTCTCTCTCTCTCTCTCTNTCTCTCTCTCTCTCTCTCTCTCTCTCTCTCTCTCTCTCTCTCTCTCTCTCTCTCTCTCTCTCTGTGTGTGTGTGTGGTGTAACTTTTGTCCAGGATGATTTACTCATTATATGTCATTTAAGAACTGGGGTTTTATTTTTTTACTTATTTAAAGCTTCAAAGAGGTAGAATGGTATAGAAAAGGACATTGGATGATAGCTGTTTTCAGGAATATATTTTTGAAAAAAATTCATTATTATCATCATCATATTTCTTATCGTTATCATTTCTACCATGTCCATGGAGGCAATATGGTGGGAGTGTCATTACAACCAAAGCCAAGCACCTTTTGTCAGTGTGGCAGTGGTATTCACTTATACTCATAGGCTGGATGCATCACGCATTGGCCATGCCCATGTCTGGTTTAGCCAAGGGGAAAAAGGTTGTAATAGGTCATATGACAATATCATGAAGACACAAATTTGGCACCCCTGACTTATACCAACATAGGAAGTTGACTTAGTTTTGTCTCTTGTTTCATCTATTTTAATACTGATAGCACTGATGGCAGTCTTTACAGCCATGTCTCAGATTATTCATCATGTGATTAATATTTATTCAAAAGTCAATTTTATGGAATTCTTTGATTTTGAAATATATACTTTATTACAGCCCAAAGCAGCATAGAACAATATAATAGAAAAAGTAAGAACAAAAACAAAAAAAACCACTACAAAATCAATCAAGATATCATCAAAATTGCTACAGTAGGAATTAAAAACCAGAACAAAAAATTGAAGCTATAAAATAGACAATAGGTCAATTATTCCTGAATATTATGGATGAAATCAGGATACATTTAGTAGCACTATAAAATTATCTTATATAAACAGGAACATATAAGTGCAGAAAAGCAAGTTTAAAAACTTTGGCCAAAACCAGACAACGTACAGTACATATAAAAAGTGATTAACTGATGTGGGGTGAGGAAGTGATTATGGAGGAGAAGAGGATGGGGGGAGAAACAAATATTGGTAACCCTTTGGAGAAACCAAAATCATCCTGATCTTACTCAGATGTTTACTTCATTATACATTATGATGGAGCTCTTGTCAGATAATAGGAAAGATATGTAGAAACCCTGGGATGACTAGCAATGTTGTAATATTGGTCCTTTGAATATGGGGTACATTGACAAGGAAGTAGCACATGCTCATTACCACCCATAAAAAGTAGGGTGGCAGTAGGATTGTAGTTTTTATCTGTTAGAAGAGAAGGAAACTTTTTCCTAAAGCTGTGTCACTTCAGTGAAAAACTATTGCATTTGGGATTGAAGGTTTAGGAAGTTAAGGCCCTGTCACACTGCCCAACGGATGCAAAACGGACACAATGGACGAGCATAATGTTCCATCCATTCTTATCCTCTCTCAGAAGGGGCAAAAATTTGCATAAGCGGAGCGGATAACACGGACGGGGGAGGACGCAGGGCGGATGGAAAGCGGATGTGGAACGGAAGCCCAGTGGATGGAAGCAGATGGGAGCAGATGGCATGATGGCACATCCGCTAGGCTTCCAGGGGACCTCAGCAAAGCGATGTGGGACGACCAGCGGACTGCAGAGCGGATGCGAAGCCGGTAAAGTGGATGCACGAGCGGATGTACAGTGGAAGCTAGCGGATTGCGTGCATGTTAATTGCGACATGCGGGAGGATTTGCATTGCAATCAGCCCCGCAGATATAACGGAAGCAGGTCAGAAGCAGGGTCACAATTCAAGAAAGACCTGCTTCCAGACACATCGACTGCCTTGCCGTCCTGCCTGCAGGTCTGCTGCCAAGCCTGCTGCCAGCCTTGGCTGCCAGCCACTCCCTTGCCAGCCTTGCTGCTCTGCGCTGCCTGTCATGCTTTACTTCAGCCTCCCTGCAACGCCTTGCTGTCTCCTGCCTGCGCCTTGCTGCCAGGCAGCCTTCCTGCCAGCCTTGTGCCTGCCTCCGCTCCAAGTCCTTCCTTGCCGCTTCGGTTGCCCAAGCCTCCTTCCAGACTTGGTGCCTGCCTGCCTGCAGCCTGCCTGCCAGGCCTTGTTCCTTGCCAGCCTCCCTTGCCAGCCAAACCCCACAAACATGCAGAAGCACGCAAGCGCTCACCATCTGCTGCCCAGCCCTTCAAGAGGGACAGGGCTACCATCCCGCCCCCTTGGCCCTCACTCTGATTCTGCTGGGCTTCTGCAGCAGGGCTCACTCTTCTGGGCTGGGGCTTCTGAGGAGCTTCGATGACAAGCACTCAGCCACCAGCAACCTCCACAGCCACCTGCACCTTTCAACCTGGGAGCTGAGCGACCAAGAGGAGGGCCAGAACTCATTTTTTGTCTTATAGCTGTTTGTTAATAAAGTCTATTTTTGATTCACACACTTTCTAGTTTTTTAAATAAAGTCTTGCTGAAACTTTTAGAAATGGTTTAAGCCTTTGCATGCTTGTGATGGGTTAGATAGCCTCTCGAGGGATGGGCTAGGGATACCTGTGGGATGGGCAGGGATACCTTTGGCAATGGGTAATAGCTTGTGGGATAGATAAACCTCCAGGTGGCAAGCAAATAGTGGACTGGTGTGCCCCACCCTCCCAAGGTGCCACATTATGGCCCTTTTATATCAATAACAATGTAATCATTGATTCCACACATTTCAACTAAACACAACCTCTTTATTAAATATGCCCTGTTCATTGTCGGGCCACTCAACATACATGCACAAATCTCATCAGTGGTGATTGAGACAGCTGAAGGAAGCATCCAGTTAAGCATCTATTATCCTGTTCTTGCCACTCCACCATCCAGCTGGGGAGTTGCCACCAGTGTTTCAGGAGGTTGAGCTGCTTCTTCCCTTCACGGTGCGAGGCTCTGTGGGGTCTTGCACATCCTCAGCTGTCTATCGGTTTCGCCCTTGCCATCCATTCACCAGACTCCGATGTCTCACCATTGCCTTGTTTGCGAGGTACACGAGCCTGTTCTGCACAGACTGGGGGTACAGGTGCGCATAGATTGTCGCAGGTATGCCAGCAAGCTTCATGATCCTCCTCACCGGTCTCTGGGCCGATGCTGCCGATGGGGTGAGATAGTACCTGGAACCTGTTGGCCAGATGCCAAGCGTATCTCCAAACCACCACCTTGCCCGGACACCTGTAGTTGAAAATCCTCCTCTTCACGGTGATGAGTTCTGGAATTAGGGCTTCCATGAGGTATAGGTTGGTGAGGAAAGGCGTCATCCTCCATGATGAAAGTAGGCACATCGTTGTGTGTCGTTTGGGCAGGGGGTTTTCTGGATTGGGAAGCCCAACGATGAGTTGCGTGTCCAGCTCCTCCTTCCGAGCTGACTGGCGTTGTATACCTGGGCAGTTGAAGATGAGCCGTTGCCTGAAGCATTATGTAATGACACTTTTAGGTCAGCATTGACCATGGCAAAGAGGATGATGCTGAAGAAGCGTCTGGTAAATTGAAAGTAAGTGGACCCCACTTGGCTGGAGCTTTAGCAGGCACGTTGCTTCCCATCTATGGCTCCATACGGTGTGGGGAAGTTCACTCTGATACCAGCTGCTCTGCACTTTCTTCCAGCCTTCTTCAGTTGGAGGGCACTAGAGGAGCTTCCTCCTTGTATTTTCCGGTGATGGCCTGCCACACTTTCTTGACCACAATTGCTGATGGTGTTGGGTGGGCATCCCTCCAGCCGTACTGCATGCTCCTGTACGGTGGTCCTGAGGCCAGTGGTGCGAGTGAGTGCCACCTTGAGCCCACCGGTTCCAGCTGTGGCCGGAATTGGTGCTGTTGCCTTGTCAAAACCTGGGGTGTCAAGGCGCTGGCACCAAACTTCGTCAAGACATGGCTGGAGGCAGCCTCATGAAGTTCTGGAATGCCGCGTGTCTTCGCTCCTGAGCTCCACCATCAGGCTTGTTGTACAGTCCGTTACTCTGCTCTTCTGGCAAACCATCTTTCGTACCCAGTGCTTTCTTGGCCGCCCCTTTTTCTCCCGTAGTAGAGTTCAAAGCTGTAGATCGCTTCGTCACAGTTGCAGGAAGATGGCTAGGCTGCCAAAAGACTGTGTTATGATCCACCCGGTGACATGACTGGATTGCTGTGGAGAGGAAGAGCAGATGAAGGCTGCAGTAGGTCTGCCACCGCAGTGGCTGCCTGTTCTGAAAGTTGAGTCCAGATGTGTTGCTCCGCCCTTTTTATAGGCAGTACACGGTGTCCTTTGCATCTCTAGGCATCCTCGTAGGCATCCTGATAGACCATCCTTCAACTCATTCGAGCTAGTCGTTCCCCTCTGAGAACGTTCTTTTTCCATTTTAATACGCTTTGTTGTTCCGCTAGGCATCCATTCTGCATCCGTTCTGCAATCTGTCTACTGCACTCCGTCTTCCGCTTCCTCCCTCATGCGTGACGTGGATGCGAGTTGCGTCGCGGATGCGGAAACGTGGATGACCTAGCGGATATAGGGACATTGGCATAACGGATGCATAACGATGCCGTAGCGGATGCCTAGCGAATGCAGACACGGACGAATTGGCAACATTTTCTGCGCAAAAGTTTTGAGCGCTCAAACTTTCTGAGCGGATAAACGTCAATAATATGATGCTGGATGCGATAGAGAGGAAGCAAACAGAGGCAGTGAGTACATCGCGTTAACAACGGATCAAGCTTTTTTGTCCGTTTACATCCGCTGTTGCATCCGTTCGCGGCAGTGATGACCAGGGACTTTTATTTTATGTCCAAGATCTACCTTTTTCTCCTATTTTTGTTAAACACAACATCTGTTATTTTAAGAAGCAATATGATTAATTGTCCCCAAAGAAGTTCTACTGGGATTTACTGAAGCAGGGCTTACAAACATTAAACATAAATGATAAACTTAAAGCATTCTGTTTGTTGTTGTCTGCCAAAAGGGCAAGGAGGGATGAATGAGAAATTTCTGAGCCCATAAGAAAAGCATTTGTGACAACATGTAGTCCATTATGCTTTGGTTATCCCATCACTGTTGTATTTGTACAGAATAGATGATTTATTCAACTAAATCGGCAGTTGTGTTTATTAACAGGATTTAAATAACTGAATATGTTATGATGTAACAGTGTCTCTCCCCTCCTTCCACCAGTGAAAGTATATGTCAGCCTTCAAGATTTTTCTCCCTTTTGCTTTGCATCTTTTCGGCTGTCATAAGTAATGAGAAGTGAGCTGCAGGTGTTTACAAACAACTGCTATAGTTTGGGAAGCGAAG
>BHFT01046521.1:0-34434 GCA_004320025.1 Laticauda laticaudata
CCTTTGACAGAGTCCTAGAATATATGCGACAGGTGCTTCTCTGCCATCAGGAATTGGTGGCTTCGGACGGCACCTACTCCAAGGTGAAGCGTCGCAGGTCACTCTTAAAGGCAGTGTGTTGCTAAATTGGATAAGAACGTTTTGTTCGACGTTTTAGCAACTTTTAACTATTTTTGGAAAGCATTCCTTTCTTTGCTTACCCACGTCCAAGTTTGCCTTTTTATCTAAGAGCGGTGTACTCGACGTTCAGCCCATTTGGACGTGCTGCCGTCCTGAGGCACCAACTTCTGTGGCAGAGAAGCAACCTGTCGCATATATTCTAGCTCCTGTCAAATGACTGGAGCGAAATTACAGTCAACTGGACAGAAGCCACTAGCAATAGTCGCCTGGAGTAAAAGCTTCACAATATCTGTACGGGCGGGGTTTTTGCAATCCTATAACGGATGATCACAAAACCACTCGATTGGGAATTTGGCGGGAAACAGCCGACGCCTCCACAATCTGTCACAAAGAATGTCTATCGTGGTCAGAGTTCCTGTGCAGCCTATTTCCTATACTCTGACACATTCGCCCAGGGAAACAAAAATTTCCATTGCGGCAACGCTTCGAGCAGAAGCCCCCTCTACCAACCACCTGATGACAGACCATGGCCCAGCAATGTACATGGCTGCAAATACTAAAGAGACTTGCTCCGATCTACCATATCTCTGCCTACTGATGCTCGCAAGAGCCACCGCCTAAACGACTCATTGACTGCCGTTGTTCTTGGCTGGGTAGTAAAAGGCCTGCCAGCCGCAGACAAAAACTGAGAACTTTAAACCTTCCGGTCCCAGACAGATGAACTTTCTATTCAAAAGGGGTGTTTTTTGTGGGGAGATCGGGTGGTCATTCAACAAGTTACAGCGCAGGGCTACTAAAGTTATTGCATGAAGTTCACCCTGGAATGGTTAAGATGAAAAGCCTGGCCAGGAGCTATGTTGGTTGTGCGCGGGCTATTGATACAACGACATAGAGTATTGGGTAGTCTCTTGGCAACATAATGCCAGGGAATTAAGACCGTCCCACCAAAAGCACCATCAAGGACTGGGAGACCCCTTAGGGACCGTGGTCAAAGAATTCATATTGACTCTCGCGGGTCCAACCAAGGGCGCCATACTTTCCTGGTTGTCGTGAGCCTACTCAAATTGGCTTGAAGTAAAAATCATGCCATCAACGACAACAGCAGAACGGTAATAAAAGAAATTTAGACGACCTTTTCGCCACCCACGGTCTACCGGACGTTCTTGTCTCGGACAATGGACCACAACTAACAAGCTTGCAATTCGAGCGATACCCTAGGGCTCCCTAGGTATCAGACATGCCCTAACCGCGCCGGCCCATCTGGCTGCTAACGGCAGAGCTGAGAGAAATGGTCCGGGTTTTACAAAAAGAAGGGCTAGAAAGAATGGACACAGGAGATGTCCAACAAAAGTAAAACCGTTTACTCACACTCCAGCACATAACGCCAGTTACAATAACTAAACAAGTCCCGGCGGATTATTTTATGGGCGGAAAATTACGATCACACCTTGACAGACTACACCCAAATATTACCCCAGAAAACCCCCCTGATTCCTCCACAAGGTTTAGGCAATTTGAAATAGGCGATGCAAGGTATACGCAAAGAACTTCACAGGTGAACCGGTATGGGTACACGGACAAATTACCCAAGTCACAGGCCCCAAATCCTACCGTTTAAACGGTAGACGATGGCCAGGGAATGGAAGCGGCAACATAGACCAGCGTTCGATCCCGAATAATAGAGAGACCCACAGACACACAAGCAGTCGCCGACAACACCGACAAATCACAAACCAGGGTGGGGGGGGAAAGGCGAGAAGTTAATAAAGGAACCGTTTAAAACCAAAACAACGAATTGTACAAGCAAAAAGAGCAATAAAAAGATCACTGTTTGAAGAGGACTTGCGGGAAGAGCCCATCGGAAGGGGCCAGCCAGGCCAGCTCAACCTGCCAATGGAACGGGTGGAGTGGCAAAACCGCTGGCCTCAGCAACTCAGGCAGCGGTAAAATGGCTGACTCACCCTTCCAGACGGTTCCAGAGCGAAGATCGGAAGACAAGCAGCCCCAATACCGAACCGGTCGAAGTCTTCGCTAAGAATGAACCGCGCAAGTCAAATCGAGTGCGGAGAAGCCCACCCTACCTGCGTGACTATGTAACTACGTAGGACTGAACTAAGAGGGGAAGGGTGTTCTATATGTAAAATGGTTGACTTCCTAGATTACTTTTTGATTGGTCCAGTAAAGAAAGAAGTGGATTGGTTCACTAGGAACCAATCCAAGGAGCTGCTGAAAGGCGGCAATTTCAAAGAGAATGTCATAGGCTGAAAGCAGGCAGGCCAGCCTGTATAAAAGGCTAGCCTCGGCTGCGCCAAAGTGTTCCTATTCTCACTGTTTCTGACTGTTTGTTGAATAAAGCCTTTTGTTGTTGGAACCCGGTCTACCTCGTGTGTTTTCCGAACAAAACAGAATCTGTTCATGCAACTTCATGAGAGAAAATGAGTACAGGCAGTCTTTGAATTAGAATACAAATAAATATAAAAAATTAAAGGAAGGAAAAAGAAAGGGGAAAAATATGAGGCACAAAGGAAGAAGTAAAAAGGCGTTGACTTCCGATTCTTTTTAGCACAGTACAAGATAACAACCTTACAACCTCAACTTTTAACTTTTACACATTAATATATAAACAACATTACACATTAATATTACAACAAATCTATCTAATTGGCAAAACCAAAATCAAAGTTTCATTTTTTTCCATCATAAGCACAAAATCCAGAAGTGATATTCAAATAAAAATATAATGCTCCTCTTTGAATAAAACAATCAATTTAACCATCACTGCTTTTATCTTCCTTTTTGTTGAAATAATAAACATTTCATATTACTATGGAGGTGAATGAAATTTAAAAAGCAAACCATGGCGTTCCGGCTGTATTTTTGGAAATGCAAATGGTGGCTTGGATGCTTAAGCAAGCATTATTAAAAAGAATGGGTAAAACTTGGAGATACGCAGCTGTGATTCATAATTTTAGAATTCTTTACAGATACACTCACTTTATTGTGTTGCAAAATGCCTTAAGCTTAACTTGGCACAGTTATAAATACATGTTAAAACATATTTTTTTTAAAATATGTAAAATAGGTTTTGACAACGACCAGAAAAGTATTATTAATGCTTTAAATTTTGTATGGAGTACAGATACATAGAAGCATCAGTTCTTGGTTATTAAAGACAAGCAAGCAGGCAAAAATAATTGCATTTTGCAGTTTATCAGATTAACACTCTCTTTTGAGAGACATTGAGGCCACTCTCATTTGGGAAGACATTGAGGCAAATGAGTACAGTTCCCCATTAACAATACTCTGAAATAGACAGATCTCCATTGCTATTTCTTCAATTCACTTAAAAAAAAAATCTTGATAGACCAACCAGCCTTATGAAGGTGTAGCAGAGCCCTAATTGTCCATTGGTCATTGTTTCCCACTAGCTTATGGCACTCTATAAAGACCTAGGGATAGAGGGATCTAGGATAATTTAGTGCAGCCAACTCACCACAGCCAACTCACCATGGCCAACCCGTCATATCCAACTCACCATGGCCCACCCTCCATGGCCAACTCACCATGGTCAACTCAGCACAGCCAACCCGACATGGCCAACTTTCTGTGGCCAACTTATCATTGCCAACTCGCCACAGGATAGCTCAGTGTGGGACAACTTAACGTGAGATAACTACTCTAAATTCATTCATCTCTTAATAGTATTGGTCATATTAGCAATATTAATATCATTGTTAATGTGATAGTTATCTCACATTGAGTTGTCCCATGGCGAGTTGGCCGTGCCGAGTTGGCCATGGTGAATTGTGACATTCCGGCAATAGAGTCAGAAGGAAATGACATACTCTAATTGTAATAACTAATGTATTCACAAATTGGAACACAGTTCAACAATGAGTTAGCGTAAACATGCTACAGTGGAGGAATTAGCAATGGGCACAGCAATTTTTATGGTGCTACTGTTTGTAACAGCTCAAAAAGAGATGGATAACACTCAATAATGAGGAAAGGACAGGTATTGAGAACACATCCACATGATAACTTTTTTAATAATTTTTTGTGAACTTTTAAAAATTTGCTTTTAGTTAAATAAACTTCTATATTTTTACCCATTTTGATCATTTAGTTGATTGCATTATTTATAAGCATCATTTCACAGAGTATTACTCTGGTTAGTTTTCTCTGTTCCTCTTTTTTTTTTTGGACTTGTAATTGTCGAGCTGTTCATCTACTTTTGATAGAGATTTGAGCATAATGATCTTCCCAAGGAGACCTGCCTATATTTTTATATGAAGCAAATCCAGCTGAAACTTGTTACTTCTCCCCATTTTAAAAAAAATGGTTATACACAAGTTCCTATTGTTAGAAGATAAATAATTGGCATGTAGACAAGAACAAAGACCATAATAGCACATCTGCTTTATCTGTTAGTAGAGCAAAGATTTATTAAGTGATAATGGTGCAAACTTCTTAATAGCTGTTCTGTACAAAGCAAGCTGGGAGAGAAAAAAATATAATTGAAATGCCAGTTGTGGAGGAAGAGGGTTTTCCTAAGCTGCACTTAGGGATTTGGATGCCTATCTTATTTTGCAGTCAGCTGGCACTAAAAAAAAATCTAAATGAAATAAAATATAAATGTTCGATTTCTAAAAGGAAATGCAATCTTATTCCTTGAATTCCTTAAGTCACTTGGTTGAGTTGGGCGACTCTACGAGTCAAATAAAATAGGAAGGGAAGGAATGAAGGGAGGATGGGAGGAAACAGGGAACAAAGGAAGGAAATGGAGAAGGGAGGAAATGGTGCAGGAAGAAAATGGGGAAGGGAAGGAGGAAGTAAGGAAAGCTTTCTATATTGAAAAGCATGAGGGAATGGGGATTTCTAAAACAAAAACCCGATGGCTCATAAATGTTATTTGTTTACATTCCATTGCAATTCTGTAACACTCTCTCTTAACTGAGATGTGAAAAATTAAAAACTGTAGGATTTAAAACAGCAATAAACTAAATCATAAAATTAAAAGACCATGTAGTCTAACAATAAAAATAACCTAAAAGCAAAAAAAGTAAAAAGATGTCACAGTGAATAAATATCATTACAATGTTCTCTATCTCATTTAATTACTGTTGGAAAGCCTCTGAGAAGCAGGGTTTTCTAATGTCATCTCCCCTTAACCCCCATAAATGTGGAAGCTTGAGAAAGTTTATCGCTTGGATTAGTACCAGGTGAAAGAAGGCTATCCTACAGATACCCAGGTGCCACACATGCTCTCAATGTTGTATACCACTTAATATCAGGCTGCTGCATTCTGGCTTAGTCGTAATTTCCATGTATCCTTTAAATAGTCATGTATAAAGTACATTGGAGTGGTTTTATTTGGGTGGACGTGAGAGGTGAGATTTTGTAGACAGGTCCATGATGCTTTTCATGTGGGCCCTTTAGAACGTATATATGCCATTTTGCTTTTGCTGTGTTTGTCTCCATTACTTGGTAGCTTTATATATTTGAAGAAAGATCCTCTTAATCACTCTGGTCTTATTCATAAAACATCAATATAAAATTAATAATGCTCCATTTTAATTTTTAATCTTCAAATTACAGTATTAATTCCTGCGACTTTTAATCTGCATGCTGATGCTTAATTTGCAGGATGGATATCAGGCTAGACGCTGGGATAGTAATAAATCTTGAAAATGTTTATTAAGCAATTGCCCTTGAATATACTTATAGCATCAGAAGAATATGACCCAAACATTTAAATGATCTCAAGAGGCAGAAAAATGTTCTGTGACTCAATTCCTGATGAAGCCAGGAAAAAGGACAAATCTTACAGCCCCTTTTCCCTACTTCCTTGCCCTTTGAAATTCTGACTCCAGGGCTGGCACAATTAAGAAGGAAAATAAAGTTTGCATTTATACTCCTTTGAGAGAAAGGGATTATAAGAGAGTAAGCAGGTGGACAAAATTTTTCACTTGTTTTGCTGCGTAGTATTGCAATATGTTGTTAGGTCAAAATGCTTCCATCTTCTATCCTGCTTATCAATGGCAACTCTAGTAAACTCCCTAGAATATTCTCCAAACAAATAAATAAAGGGTCTAGATTTATTGTGGTAGAAGAGTACTGCCATCTATGCAGAAGTTTTTTGGAATTGTGGAACCCCAAGTAACCACCACATAAGTGTTTGTTTTGTTAAGTTAATAATTTTATAAGCAACATTACAGCGGATGAATACATCCTCAGTTTAGAACCAAGCTTGATTGCAAAGAGGTATATCGAACAACATAAATTGAGAATCCTTAAAACATAGCACTTCCTCTCTTCCTGCCTCTTGTCCTTGGGATAAGGCACAAAGCTTGAACCTTCAGAAATTAATGCAGACAGATAGACCTGACCTTCAAAAATGAAGTTTTGAAGTCTGGCAGTTTGGGAAGTAATGAAATTATTGGATTTAGATTAATTGGAAACCACATGATTACATGTATTATGGCCACTTAAATACCATTTAAATAATTATGACCACATATATTATAACTTTGTGACTAAGGAGACTCAAGTATTAATAATTTATGGCAAAAGTTATCTTTCTCATACCCCTGAGTTTCTGTAACTGTTCACTTGTATAATAAAAAAAAACTTCAAACTTTTGTTATATTTTCCCTGTAGTTCTTACACAATAAAAGATGTATCTTCTGTAATTAACATTTCTTAAAGGTCATGCTATTTCTGCTCCTCAGCTGATTCATTTTACTCTTTAAATGACTCCCCCCCCTAGAACATTTATTATAGGTTCTGTGTCTATGATTCAGACTACACTTTTTTGCTTAGTTTGTAAGTGATTTAAAATTTTATCTAAGTTTGGATGATTCTTGACTGAAAGAATTAAGGGGAAAGATAGACCAGATTTAGTTTTAGTGACTTCAAGTTTTGAAATTTCAATCCTTGATATATTTCATATAGCTTTATCAGGGAATTTAATGCCTTCATATTTCATGCTTTGGACATTTTGAGTCCTTTTCCTTGAATTATTAACTAACAAATACAAATAGGGCAAGTTTTTATCTTTATTAATTTCAAATAAAATATGCATTCACTGACTCTAGCAGTTTCTGGATTGTTATGAAAAGGGAAAAAAATCCCTGATTTTGAGGATGTCAACATTGCATGTTTGGGGCTGAGGCCATTGGAAATTATGATTGCTTTCATATCAGAAAATTATTTTCCATGTAGTTTTTTCCCCTTAAACCTAGTCATTGCAGCTCAAGCTGAAGATAAGAAAAAGCTTGCCTTAGCCCAGGGTTCTCCAAATTTATGGAATTACAACAATAGAATAGAATTAGAATAGAATAGAATAGAATAGAATAGAATTCTTTGTTGGCCAAGTGTGATTGGATACACAAGGAATTTGGTGAAAAAGCTCTCAGTGGACATTAAAAAATACATTCATCCTTTAATAGACTCCAAATCACTTGAAGTGTTAGTATCACTCTATAATGCCACACTTGGATATTGCATCCAGTTTTGATCATCACAATATTAAACAGATGTTGAGATTCTGGAAAGAGTGCAGAGAAGAGCCACAAAGATGACAAGGAGACTGGAGGATAAAACATGAAGAATGGTTGCAGGAATTGGGGTATGCCTAGTTTAATGAAAAGGAGGACTGGGGTAGCGTGATAGCAGTGTTCCAATGTTTGAAGGACTGCCCCAAAGCAGAGGGAGTCAAGCTATTCTCCAAAGCACCTGAGGGCAGGACAAGAAACAATGGATGGAAACTGAACAAAGAGAGAAGCAACCTGGAATTAAGGAGAAATTTCCTGACAGTGAGAACAATTAACCAGTGGAATGACTTGCCTCCAGAAGTTGTGAATGCTCTANAGTGAGAACAATTAACCAGTGGAATGACTTGCCTCCAGAAGTTGTGAATGCTCTAACACTGGAGGTTTTTAAGAAGAGACTGGGCAACCATTTGTCTGAAATGTTATGGGACCTCCTGCCTGAACAGGAGATTGGACTAAAAGACCTCCAAGGTCCCTTCCAACTCTGTTATTGTTTTTAATAATTCATACTAGGATTTATAAAAACAAAAGTCAAATGCATGTGAAAACTGTCCAGAATCACTGGGGGATTGAGTGGCGTATTGATCAATAATCAATGGACTGACTGATTGATTAATTAAAAGTGAAACCAAAGTTTTCAGTTGTTTGACAATTTTAGCAGTAGGGTTTTGTTTGTTCTGTTACCTGTGACTCAAGATATTCAGATCCAAGCATATTTCAGATTCTTTACTAGCCGGATCAGAATGTCAGACAGTGAAGCCTTGGGTTTAAATCCAGAGTTATTGATTATTTTTATAAAAGAAAAAGAAAATCAGTTTATTTAATTAAAAATGATAGTTGTGTGATGTAATTTCCATAAGCAAAGCAACCCCTCCTAAAATTAAATATTTGGCTTGTCAATTTTTTTGTAAGTTGAGGGCTACCTCTATATGACAGCTTATTGACAGATAACATTAACCCCAGAGTTGGGGTTCTGCCCTTAGATTTTTGCAACTTAGGTTTTGCTAACCATGATGCCTTCCGTGTAGAACAAGGAGACAGGACACCAAAGCTAACGTTGAGCTGAAGATAGTTCTCAATTCCTTGCTTCCTCTCTGCTGTCCGTTACAAACAAACATCCAGATAGGAGATGCCCCATTGTGTCTTAATAAAGCTCTTGAATGAAGTTCTTTTTATAACTGCTAAATACATGCAGTTTTGTATCTTCTGCCACCTGCCAGCTTCGCACCTGCTCTATTCTGATCTCATGCATTTGAACAATGTGTACTTCCAGGCTAGAGTGTTGATTATTATGGGGTTCGGCATTGATGATGATGTTAGTTTATCATCATTATATACGTTGCCATCTCATATTTTGAAAAGCCAGGCGTCTAATAAGAACTCACCCGCTCTCTAATAAGCCTCAGAGACCTGTTTCCAGTCAGTTGAAAGAGTAGTTAAAACAATGGAGGAAAAAAACACCGAAAAATGAACACAGCTTCGTTTCCCCCGGCTATGTTTAATAGCTTCCCCCACCTTTTCTTTAAAGAAAAAAAATCAGCTGCGGGGGGTTGTCTNTTAAAGAAAAAAAATCAGCTGCGGGGGGTTGTCTCAGCAAATATAAAGAAAATTTGAAAGACCAGGCAAAAATTAATAGTTTGTATTTGGAAAACATAAATGCTTCTGATTCAAGGAGAATATAACATACTATAAATATGTGCAGAAAAAGTAGAGCTGGAGTGTCATAAGTATATATTTTTACCTCAGGTTTCTGTGATAGTATAAATTGGTAAAATGAGCTTCACAGTTCGTTGGTGGAGGCTAATTTATGTAAATTCTCTTCAGAATAGGTATTAACCTTGATCCTTATTTCCTGTGGTCTACATTAAGTCTTGCTTTGATTCGGTAATTATATTCCGTGATTAATCAACCTCACTGTTGAAGTAATTCCCCGTTAGGAGAATGAGTGCACACAGGGAGACATAGTGAGAGTAGTGAAGAATAACACACACACAGCACACAGTCACACTGTATAGTAAAATGTAGGTTTTTACTTCCAGTAAAACGGTTAAGCAGAGTTCAACAAAACAGTCCAAGTCATTCACGGTTAAAGCAGTCAGTTTTCAGTCTAGGGATAATCCAATAAAAAAGTCCAGTATCAAAAACAGTTCAATAACAGACTGAAATCAAAGCCGAGAACTGTGATCAGCAACAATCAATAGGAATGGCAACACTCTCCAGAACAACCAAAAAACCCAGGTTTCTGGCTCCATCTTATGGCCGTTTGAGGAACCACACCCAATTACAATTTTAGCATTCCTTTAAAGAGACAGTATTAAAATGTCTATCTGATTTATATATGAGGGCTATCCACAAAATAGATTACGTTTCGCTGTAGCAAGAAGGGGCGGAGCTAGCATGCCATCTTTGGTCTGTGCGCTGCTGCTCGTTACTCTGCAATCTAGTTCGTGCTAGTGGGAGGTTCGTATCGCTTGCCCGTTATTTCACAGCAAACATTGAAATGTGTGCTGCAATGAAAATCCCGCGAGTGTGATGGTGCGCATCAGTGACAAGGTTTTCTGTTGGCAAAAAGCCAATAAAGCCGATTGAAATTTGTCACGAAAACTGTGGAGTGTACGGGGACAACAATCATCACTAAGGTGGAGTGCGCTAATGGTGCAATTAAATTAAAAGATGGCACGTACTAACGTTCATGATGAACAGCGGTAGTGGAACATCTGAGCATTGTGACTGAATGACTGGTCGCAAATGTGCGATGACAAGATTTTATTGAAAAACCCACTGTTCACGTAAGAAATTTCGCTAAGGTTTTCCACAAATTTGCACGCAGTGTTGTTGCATGAAATTGTTACACAAAAGCTAGGCTACCACAAATTTTGTGCAGATGCGGTGCCAAAAATCCTGTCAGAAAAACCATAAGAGTTCAGCGTATCGCCGCAATCATTGACAGTTTCTGTACTCTTAGCGACAATAGATGGAGATTCATTTCTTACGACTTCGAATCGTAACTGAGAGATGAGGATTTGGGCAATCATCGTGAACACGAAACAAATTGCAGTCTATGGAGTGGGGGCACACAAATTCCCCCCGAGAAAAACCAAGAAATATGTTTGCAAACGTTCTCTGCAAGGAGATAATGGTGACTGTTTTTAGGAATGGCAAGTATGCCTTCTTACGAATTTTCTGAACATGGCTGCAACAGTAAACTCTGTGGAGGTATGTGAAACGTTGCAAAAGACACGTAATCACCCGAGAAAAGCAATTCAAGACAAGCGTAGCAGGAAATTAAGCTCAACATTTTGTTTTTTGCATGACAGTGCCCGACACACACCAGCAAATCGCACTCGGAAAGTCCTGAATGCTTTCAAGTGGCAGATTTTTCCTCATCGACCCGTACAGCCCCATCTTCGCACCACTGTTTGCAAGGATGCAAGACCTGGCTTGGAACACAGCACTTTGATGCACGACGCGGAACAATGCGGCAGGGATGACTGACTGGCTCAAATCGTCAGCGGTCTGAAATTGTATGACAGGTGAGAATTACAAAGCTTGTTCACCGCTATGATTAAGTGCCTGCAATTTGTTCAGTGAAATATTTGAAAGTAGTATTAAGTGTCATCAAGTGTAATTAATAAGAAAAAATTTTCCTACACGTTTTTTTCGATCGCAAAAACGTAATCTATTTGTGGATAGCCCTGGTCATATGTTCCAACCCAACTTGTGTAGTGATTACGATTCCGTAAAGCTCATCTATTGTCTTTTTAAAATTACATTTAGCTACATGTTGGGGTAGTGCCATGCATATAACATAGGCAGTTGGCGAAGATTAGGCATGGTTAAGCCCTGGTGGATATTTTTTTAAAAGAAGTAATTATATTGTCGCCCGCCGCCGCCCGCGAAATGGGAATGACTTTTTCTCCAATCCAAAACATCTTAAGAGAAGTAAAAACAAACACAATAAGCAAATAAAAATGCATAAAATCATAAGTACCCATTCTAAACCAAATTACAGCACAGAATCTAATGCTATAATCTCTCATCAGTTACAGGTAGTCCTTGTTTAGTGACCACAGTTGGGACAGGCAATTCATTCATTAAATGAAGCTGTTCTTAAATAATAAAATCAATAATAATAAAACAGCAACTGTGCTTATAGATCTTTCTTCAGCTTTCCTTTGCTTTACAGACCTGCAAAGGTCATAAATTTTAGGATGGGTTGCAAAGTTATTTTTTAATCACTGTCATAACTGTGAACAATTGTTGTTCGAAACAGTCACTAAACAAGGACTTTGTAATTATATTCAGTAAAATTATTACCAGTTTATGTTGGTAAAGGTGAAGAGAACAAGATCTGGCTAAGTTTTTAGACTTTATTCCGAAATAAGAACTTTACTCAGAGACAGAAATTAATTTGTCTTTAAGGAGATAAGCTGTCTAACAGAGGATGATTTTTGATAATTATTGTATTTTAAAAATTAGTAGAAGTAATCCTTGACTTATGACCCCAGGGGAGCCCAAAATTTATGTTGCTTAGCAAAACATTTAAGTAGGTTTTGCCTCATTTCACAACCTTTCTTGCCACCGATATTAAGTGAATCACTGCAGTTGTTAAGCTATTAGCCTGGTTGTTAAGTGAATCTGGCTTCCCCATTGACTTTGCTTGCCAGAAGGTCGCAAAAGAGGATCGGGTGACCTTGGGACACAACAACAGTCATAAGTGTGAACCAGTTGCCCAGCATCTGAATTTGGATCATGTGGGCATGGAGATGCTGCAAAGTATCTGTGAAAAATGATCATCAGTCACTTTTTACTGTGTCGCTGTAACGTTGAATGGTCACTAAATGAACTGTTGTAAGTCAAGGACTAGTTGTACATATTTTTAACAAAAAGTTTAGCTTTTTTTGCCTAACTTGAAGGGATACAGCTTAACATTTAACACATTTTTTAAATTACCCTTTTAATTTTACTTGTAAACCAGTGAAAGAATTAAAATATTTCCAATAACAAATTTGTCCTGCAAAGGTTTACGATTTGAAATGTTAAAAACTTAATCAGAGGTGGGTTTTTGGGTTTTTTTTTTGCCTTCTTGGAAATGTGCTGTGATGGCATGTAATGCAAGTAATGCAAAGGAAACTCATCTTCTGTCAACTCTGATGATTACTTTGGAACCTCAGTATGTATTTTAAGTGTTTTTTTTTCCTACTGGCTCGATTTTTTTTTAATATGCTGANGTGTTTTTTTTTCCTACTGGCTCGATTTTTTTTTAATATGCTGAATCAAAATTAATATATTTGATACTGATATTTGAAGCCATTTACTGAAAATACTTGAGATCTTGCTAGGCTTTGCTGTTGCAGCAATTTATAGCATTTTAGAAGTGGTCTCCTCGGAGTATACAGATAGATGTATGAAGCTTTTATTTTTTCAATGATATCCCAACTTTGGCAGACCAGAAAATCTTACTCTGTGAAGGTGAGTCTGGAGCTTAGTTGTATATATAGACAATCCTGGGTTTTTTCTGCCAGTATCTAGTCTTACCTTCTGACAAAATGCCCATTTAAAAGCCGTATGGCTTACATAAAATACAAAGATGAAATAAGTTGAATGAATCTATTTTCAGAGAAAAAGATTAAAAATGGGGAGTCTTCTGTGTGACTTCGTCAACACACTCATATAGCTTCTTGGCAACAAAAGCCCAAATTCTAACCTTGAGCTAAAATCAATCCAAATTAAACCCATTTGTACTTATAATGATGTAATTGTAATGGAAAAGTTACAGCAAACCGCCATTTCAACACAAGCTTTTTGCTTATATATTGTTCCTTTTAAACTCCGGCATCCAAATTAAGTAAAATATTTTCAGCTCATTTTGTGCTAAACAATATTTACAGGTGTCTGCAAAATTGCCATCAGGAAATCTTTTACTGCAGCTTCAGGATTTAAATTTGAATTGGCTGCAACATATTCCTTTCAGATATTTTATAATCAGCAAGTACATACATACATACAAACATACATAAATACATACATACATACATACATACATACATACATACATACATACATACATACATACATATATATATATATATATATATATATATATATACACATATATACACACACAGCTGGATGCCAGACCTGTAAGAAAGGGCTAGTTTTAGTGAATATTCATAAGTGTACACTGCATGAATTTTGTTGGCATTTCATGGAGGAAAAATAAAAAAACCGTGTAAACACACCAGGAAGTGCAAAATCAAAGTGACATTTTTAAAAAATGTGACATAAGCTAGAAAGAGGAAAGTGGGACCCAGATAAGAATTTCAAGGCCGCATTGAAGGATTTGGTTTATTACAGTCATAATTCGTCGAAGACAAATATTCTTTTAGCCACAATAGGCCATTTCACTTCATCCACAGAATGTGGTACGCGAGATTTATGCAGTAAAGCAGGCTACTTTGTGCAGGGTCAGCATCTCATTGAAAACTTTTTTTAAGTAGTAGAAGCTGGGGAGGCAGCTACTTTGGGGCTCTGGATCACTGATACATTTCAATGAGCATGGGGTTGGCACAAGAAGGGTATTTTAATATGAGGTATTTTAAATTTAATTGAAATAATACATAATATAATATAATTAATATAAGGTATTTTAAATTACATTTTAATATAAGGTATTCTAAATTAGTAGCCTACACAGGTAGTTCTCGTCTTACCACAATTAAGCCCCAAATGTCTGGACTTAAGTGAGACATTCAGTAAGTGAGTCATTGTTGTGGTTTTCTGGCAGCAGGTGCGGACAGCTGAGGTCTCTGAGAGCGAAGACTCAGATGAGGGGCCTGCGTGTGATGCAGGGATGGGGCCAGGACCATCAGGGAGTGGAGTTCTGCCTTCAGAGATTGTAGAGGCTGGCAGCACTGATGAAGAGGCCCCGAGGAGCCTGGGCCCAGTGCATGTGTGCGCAGGGCTACTCAAAGGAAAGAGCAGCTGCAGCAGCACAGGCAACTCGGGAGTAAGGCTGCAAAGTAATAGCCCCTCCCTTAAGAGATCAAAGCCAGCTGAGAAACTGGAGTTATTTGCAGGAAGCAAAGAAGTTTTTGCACTCAAGCCTCATGGATGTTTGGAATATCTTGGTTGGTATTTGGAGACTCTTTGTGTTTGAAATATTTCTTAGTAACTTTATCTAGAGTTCTTGGCATCCTTGCACAACCTTGGCAAGGCTCATTCTTATCAGAGACAATTAGTTTGAAACAGCTTTTTAACCAGGAAGGAACAGAATTCATAAAGAATCATTAAAAGGTTTTTCTGTTACTTCTGTTTCGTGTTTGCTTCTTTGGAACAAGATTTGGGTCAGAACAGTCTTGTCCTGTTTTACGAACTTCCTTGCCTCTCTTGTGAAGTGAATCACTGCAGTTAATGACCCAACTGTTAAGTGAATGTGGCTTGTCAGAAGGTCGCAATAAGGGGTCACATGACCTTGGGAAATAACCACGGTTAAAAATAGAAACTAGTTGCGAAGCCCCTGAATTTTGATCATGTGACCTTGATGGCACTGCAAAGGTCATAACTGAAAAACAGTCATAAGTCACATTTTTCAGTGCCACTATAACTGAACAGTCACTAAAAGTAAAGGCCCTGTCACACTGCCCAACGGATGCAAAACGTTAGTAAAAAGGACACAACGGACGAGGAGAAATGTTCCATCGTTGTTATCCGCTCTCAAAAGGGGCAAAAATTTGCATAACCAGAGCGGATAACACGGAAAGGAACGGACGCCGGGGAGGACGCAGAGCGGGATGGAAACGGATGCGGAACGGAAAGGGCTTCCGGGGGGCCTCAGCAAATGGACGTGGAAACGGAATACAGCGGATGCACAGCGGATGAAGCGGATGCAGAGCGGAAGCCTAGTGGATGCACAGCGGAAGCCGAACGGATGCCGAGCGTTAATTGCACATAGTGCGCTGGGGGGGGGATGCATTGCGTAAGCCCCGTGAATTAAAGGGAAGCAACTCCCAAGCAGGTCACCATTCGGAGGAAAAACCTGCTGCCAGATACATCGAGTCCCTGCCTGCATGCCTGCCTGCAAGCCTTGCGCAAGCCTTCCTGCCAGCTTCCTGCCAGCCTGCCTCAAGCCTGCCTCCCAGCCTCCGCCAGCCTCCCTGCCAGCCTTGCTCTCTGCTGCCTGCCAGCCTTGCTGCCAGCCTGCTTCCAGGTCCTGCTGCCAGCCAGTCTGCCCTGCCAGCTTGGTGCCTGCCTGCCTGCCAGCTTAGGTGCCCAGGCTTCCTGCCAGCCTTGGTGCCTGCCAGCCTCCCTGCCAGCCAGCAACCCCACAACCATGGGAAGAAGCGAAAGCCTCAGCAACCTGCCACCATCCCTGGCACGAGGGACAGGGCCACCCCCGCGCCTGTCCCCTGACTCTGCTCTGCTGCTCGGGCTCGCTCTTCTGGTGCTGGAGCTTCTGCTGCGCTGCTCCTGCAGTTGGTGCTTCTGCTGGTGCTTACTCTGCTGAAGCTGCTCCTGCAGTGGTGCTTCTGCTGGTGGCTTACTCTGCTGAAGCTGCTCCTGCGGTGGTGCTTCTGCTTGTGTTTACTCTGCTGAAGCTGCTCCTCGGTCCTGCTCGTCCTGCTCGTGCTCCTGGACTTGCTCGTCCTGCTTGTGCTCCTGGTTTTGCTCGTCCCTGCTGGTCCTGCTCGTGCTCCTGTCTTGCTGGCACTGCTGGTGCTTACTCTGCTGATGATGATCTGGTCCTGCTGGTGCTGGTGCTGCTGCTGCTGTATGATTGCTGCTGCTGCTGCTGATGATGATGATAGATTATGATCCTGCTGGTGATGATTATGATCCTGCTGGTGATGATGATGATGATCTTGCTGGTGCTGCTACTGCTGGGTAGTGTGGAGGAGCAGCCCCTACTACTGGGAGCCCTCTTTGATGAGCCCATCTGGTCCTGCCAAAGGAGGAAGAGGCTATGCGACAGCGGAGAGGAGGCAATACTACATTGAGGAGGAACACGAGGTGAGGTGCTGGAGTGGCTGAGGGAGAATGACTATCTGTGGCAGAGGGACAACCGGCTGTACAGGGACACCAAGTGGAAGCATGCTGCTTGAGAGAGAAGGCGCGAGAGGATGGGCTACACTTCGGAGTGTCCTCGGCTGGTGGAAGCACATGCACACCTGGTATGGGAAGCTGCACTGAAGAAAATCTGCGCCAGCCACGGTTAAGCTGACGGACAGAGAGACCTACGTCATGGCAGGTGCAGCTTCCTGGAGGGTTGAGAACTGCCACCGAGGAGCAGCCCCTCTCACAACCCTCTCTCTCCGGCAGCCTGCTGAGAGCCAGTCCTCTTCCGGCAGAGAGTCAGTCCCTGTATCCAGGCAGGTTTCTGTGGAGCGTGCCATGGCGGAGACCGCGGACAGCGTTGTCACCGTGGTGGAGTGCGTGGAGATCCCTGGTGCGGTGGGAGAGAGGAGACATCGAGTCCACCACAGTCGTAGCGCGCATCCACCCCCCCGAGCTCCACCTCCACAGAAAGCAGAGAGCCAGACAGCAGGAGGAGCAGAGCCACACTGTCCTGCTGGAGATCAGGGACACCATCCGCACCAGTATAGATCTCCTCTCTCATCTGGTCAGCACTGTCTCCTCATCCTCCAACCGCAAGCCTCCTCACCTATGTCAACCAGACCTCAGGGACATGGAGGAACCCCAGTACCAGGTGGTGAAGGACCGGATCACGGAGCTGCTTCACAAACCCTCCAGACCCAGAGGCACTGCTCCCCACCCAGTCCAGGTCTGCTCCTCCACCCCAGGTGATGTCCCTCCCATTCCAAGGCTTCCCACAGGCCCTCACCTACCAGGGCTACGGCTACCAGGAGGTCCAGCAGGCACAGGCAGCGCCTTTCCCATCCAGCACAGAGTCATTGGGCGACACCATTGCCACCGGTTCACTGATGCCACCGACGCCACGATGCCACCCATGACACTGATGCCACCCACGCCACCGATTGCCACCAACCGCCAGTCCTCACCCAGCTGCAGACCAGACAGCCCCACTACACTGCTCCTTTGCTCACCCCACAGCCAAGCCCCGCCTCAGTACATCTGTCATCAGTACTGGGGCTGACACCCCATGGCATGGAGGGGCTCTCAACATCACGGGTCTGAGCCAGCTGTCCGAGAGCTTTCTCAACACACCGTCACCTGTTGTCCTCTCAGGGCCAGGCACCCAGTGGGGTCAGACCAGCACTCCAGCATCAGCACCTCCACAGCACCTGGACCCTTCACCCTGAGACTGGGCACACCTCTGAGTGACCAAGAGGAGTGCCAGAGACTGGCTGCTGGCTACCTGTGGACTTTATTTGGACACTTGATGGGTCATTTTTCTTTTACAGCTTGTTGTTCAATAAAGTCTATCTTTGATTCACCACACTTGCTTCATTTCCTTTTTTTTAATAAAGTCTTGGTGGAAACTTTACAAATGTTTAAGCCTTTGCAGCTTGTGGGATGGGTTAAGATGAGCAGTGGGGTGGCAGGATACCTGTGGAATGAGCAGGGATACTTTGGGATGGGTAATAGCTGTGGGATAGATAACCTCCAGTGCAAGCATAGTGGGACTGTATGGTCCACCCTCCCAGTTGCCACACCTATGGCCCTTTATTATCAGTAATAATGTAATAATCATCCACACATGTCACACAAAACACAACTCTTTTATTAAATGCCGTGATCATTGTGGGGCCACTCAACATACATGGCCAATCTCATCAGTATGATGAGACAGGCTGAAGAAGCATCCATTAATCATCTATCATCCTGTCTTGCCACTCCACGCTCCAGCTGGGGAGTTGCACCAGTTTTTTCAGGAGGCTGCGCTGCTTCTTCCCTTCATGTGAGGCTCTGTTGGGGCCTTGCACATCCTGAGTGTCTATCAGGTTTCGCCCTTGCCTCCATTCCCAGGCTCCATGTCCCATTGCCTTGTTGGAGGTCCACGAGCCTGTTCGCAAGACTGGGAGCGGGTGCGCATGAGATTGTGCAGGATGCAGCAAGCTTCCACGATTCTCCTCACGTCTCTGGGCATGCTGCATGGTGGTGAGAAGTACCTGGACCAGGATGCAAAGGCGTTTCCACCACCCGCCTTGCCCTGGACAGCCTGTAGTTGAAGATCCTCTCTTCACGGGTGAGGAGTCTGGAGGTGTAGGGCTCATGAGGTTAGGTTGTGAGGGAGAAGGCGTCATCCCCACGATGAAGTAGGGCACATCTTGCATGTCGGTTGGCAGTGGGTCTGGATCTGGAGCCCACGATGAGGTTGCGTTCCAGCTCCTCCTTGAGGTGATGGCGTTGTATACTGGGCATCTGAACATGACCCGTTGCCTGAAGATCAATGTACATGAACTTGTAGTCAGCATCGACCATGGCGAAGAGGACGATGCTGAGAAAGCCCTTGTAGTTGAAATAAGTGGACCCGACTTGGCTGGAGCTTTGCAGGCCACGTGCTTCCATCTATGGCTCCAACGGTGTGTGGGAAGTTCCACCTCTGATACCACTGCTCTGCAACTTTCTTTCATCCTTCTTCAGTGGAGGGGCACTGGAGGAGCTCCTCCGTATTCTTCGATGATGGCCTGCACCACTTCTCTTGACCACAATGCTGATGGTGTTGTGTGGCACCCTCCAGCCGTTACTGCATGCTCCTTGTAGGTGGTCCCTGGAGGCCAGGTGGCGCAGAGTGAGTGCCACCTTGAGCCCAGGTTCCAGGCTGGGCCGGAAGTTGGTGCTCTGCTTGGTCAACCTGGGTGTCAAGCCGCTGCCACAACTTCGTCAAACATGGCTGGAGGCATCCTCATGAAGTTCGGAATGCCCGAGTGTCTTCGCTCCTGAGCTCACCATCAGCTTGTTGTACAGTCACTACTCTGCATCTCTCCCGATACATCTTCGGACGCAGACGCTTCTTGGCCACCTCTTTTTCTTCCCGTAGTAGAGTTCACAGATCCTGTAGATGGCTTCGCACTGTTGCAGAACGATGGTGGCTGCAAAAGGACTTTGTTACGATCCACGTGGACAGATATGGATGCTTGTGAAGAGGAAGAGTAGATGAAGGCTGCAGAGGTCTGCACAGCTGGGCTGCTGGGCTGAAAATGAGATCCAGATGAGTTGCGCCCCCTTTTTATAGGCAGTATAGGTGTCCTTTGCATCCTCAGCATCCTCTAGACATCCTTAATATCCGAGATAGGTCCCCTCTGTGACGGTTTTTCCGTTTTTAAATGCTTTGTTTCCGTGCTGCATCAGACTAGGCATCCGTTCTGCATCCTTCTGGCGTCCGTTCTCGCTTCCTCCCTGCGTTCCGATTTACCGCTGGAGCGGATGGAGTATGCGCGGATGCCTAGCGGTTGCGGCATCGTACATGCAAACGATGCCTCGGCATGGCAGAACGACGCATTTGGGAAAATACCATTTTCACGCTGCAAAAGTTTTGAGCAGTTCAAACTTTCTGAGGCGGATTGAAACGTCAATAAACGGAGATGCTGGACGTGATGTGAGAGGAAGCAATACGGAGGCAGTGGGAGTTAGCAGACACGGATACATCGCGTTAACCAACGGATGACAAGTGTTTTCCTCCGTTTTACATCCTCTTTCCATCCGTTGGTGCAGTGTGACAGGGGCTTAAGTCGAGGACTACCTGTATTACATCTGTTACATCAAGGAAGATAAATTTAAAAAAAACAGTTCAGCTTACTCTTTTAAAGTAAATTTTTCATAGTTTGGGAAATTCAAGAACAGTGGCCTTAATTGTTTAACTCTGCTCTAGTGCATAACTCAGCACAGTTGATCTAACTAAGATTTGAAACTTTATTCCAAAATAAGTATTTTATTGAGAGATAGAAATTCACTTGTCCTTAAGGAGATAAACTATCATGCAGAGGTTGTCTTTTTTAAAAAAATAATATTGCTTTTTAAAAATTAGTTCAAATAGTCCTCGGCTTAATGACTACGATGGAGCCCCAGATTTCTATTGCTAAGTGAAATGGTTGTTCGGTGACTTTTTGCCTTTTTTCAAAGTCACTTTTTTCAATGTTATTGTAACTTTGAATGGTCATTCAACAAACTGTTTTAAGTCGAGGACTCCCAGTAGAGATGGGACTAGACTTGTCCCATGGCGTTGTGGTTAGCCGGCAGCAGGTGCGGACGGCTGAGGAGAGTGAGAACTCAGATGATGGGCCAGGACCATTAGGGAGTAGACTGCTGCCTTCAGAGATTGTGGGGGCTGGCTGGGAGCAACAATGAGGAGGTTCCCGAGGAGCCTGTGCCAAATGTGTGTGTGTGCAGGGTTGCTTGCAGGAAAGAGCAGCTTCAACAGCATGGGCAACTCAGGAGTAAGGCTGCAAGGTAACGGCCCCTCCTTCAAGAAGATAAAATCCAGCTGTGAAACGAAAGTACTTTGCAGAAGGCAAAGATGCTTTGAAACTCCATCCAGCCTCGTGGACATTCCAGTATCCTGAGTTTGTAGTTGAAGATTCTTGTATTGCAAATTATTTCTTGTCTGTTATCTTTTGACAAGTCTCGCACAGTTTAGCAAGACTTGTGCTTATCACAGCTAATTATTTTGTAAAAGCATTACAAGGTTTCTGTTCCTTTTGGATTGCTTTTGATTTGTTGGAGAAGGGCGTGGGTCAGAACACATGGTTAGTAAGATGGTAACCAGATTCACACCTCTCTGTAGCAATTCCCCAGTGGAATAGCTTGCCTTCTGCACTTGTGGGTGCTCCATCCCTGGAAGTTTTCAAAAACAGACTGGACAACCATTGGATTAGGACAATATGAGGCTCCTGCCTTGAGCAAAGAGCTGGACTAGAAGACCTCCAAGGTCCCTTCCAGCCCTATGGTTTTATGATTTCTTTCTGCCCTAAAATCTCTCAAGAAATACCTGTGTTGTTTGGTGAACTTTCCTGAGTGCTAGATTTGAACGGATGAGATTCCTTTAGCGATGGAAGATGGTTGCTGAAACTGAATGTGAAATTATGCAGCAGCTTTTTTTATCATCTAAAGATGCATTCACTGTTAAGTGTGATAAAACAGCCTTTTCACAAAGGAAAGAGGGTAATGATCTAAAATTCCAAATTTTAGAAAATTCTCAGCATGCCCAAAATGGAGCAATTTGTCTTCTTTTTCAAATCTTTCCCCATTCAGTTGCTTTAGCATAACCCAGGATTCGCTGTGCCGTGGCTTCATTTTTCATTCCCAAGATTTTCCCTCTTCTTTTGTTATTCATAGTGGGTCTCTTGTCAAATCATATTCCATTCTTGAAAACATCTGTTCACTTTTCCATTCATTCTCCTTTTTTCTTCTCCTTCATCTTGGCTATTCTCAGCAACTAGTCAGGCTGTGCAATATAAGCTGAGTGACTGAAGCTATTGCAGCTATTGCATCGAAGTACATTTTATTTCTCTGCCAGAATGCCTTGGTTTATTAGACAAAATAAATGAAAACTGTAAAACCAAAGCTGTAAAATGAGGTTTTAGAAGAAGCCGTAGGACCACCTCTTAAAATATTAGACAACACAGTATCAACAGAAGAGACTTTCAAGTTCCTGGATGCTAGATTCCTCCCAGGCTTGAAATGGACATGTAACATTAGAACCATGATTAAAAAGGCCATTATTAAATGTTCTTCCTGCATCCACTCAGAAAGCTCAGACTGCCCAAGGAGCTGCTGATACAGTTCTACAGAGGAGTGACGGTGGCTGTCATTTGTACTTCTATAATTGTTTGGTTTGGCACAGACAGAAACTTCAATGGATAGTTAGGACTGCAGAAAGAATAATTGAATAGCCTGCCTTCCATTGAGGACCTTGTATCCTGCATGGATCAGAAAGAGGCCTGAGAAAATATCTACAGACCCGTCACATCCAGACATAAACTGTTTCAACTTCGGGATGCTACTATAGGGAACTGCACGCCAAAACAACTAGACACAGAGACAATTTTTCCCCTTGTGCCATAACTCTCCGAAACACCTAATTTCCCAGCACTCTCTTTAGTGTAAGGATATTTACCCATGTAGTAAGGCTATATTGCTATTACCCTTCTCATCTTTCCTATTACTTTCTACTATTAATATCTCATGATTATATTATTTTGTTTGCTATTTGTATGCACACTGAGAGCTTATGCACCAGAGACAAATTCCTTGTGTGTTGTAATCACGCTTGGCCAATCAAGAATATTATACATTGTATTGTAAATGGAATTGCTGTCATTGCTGTTGTTGAGAAAAATGCTGGACTCTGTATGGAGGTAAGGAATGCTTTGGGAGGAGTGGTGTTATCTTAGAAGGAGAAATTTGGAAGTGCATCTAGGTCCTCTCCTGTTCCTGGATTGTGCAGATGGTGGTTGAGGTGAGGAGCACAATTTACAACCTCCTGCTGGCTTCCTCACTGTCTTTATGGTAGGCTGACAATGTGAAGGTCACAAATGATGAACATGTGGCCACAAGATACAGCAACATTATAATTGCAATCCAGTTGCTAAGTGTCTGAATTGCAATCAGGGATGCTGAGATGGCCTCTCATCATCATAAATACCCCTGCTTCAGCACCCTCCTAACTTTGAACGGTCACTGAACAATATTAAGTGAGGATTGTCCGAACTAATGTTCAAGGCAGAATCTCTCAGATTGGAATCACAAATCATTATTACACCATAAACTGTGCTTAATGGGAGGTGGTAATGGCTCCGTGCTTAAAGACGCTAAGCTTGTTGTCTGGAAAAGTGAGAGCCATTGTTTGAGACCTGAGTGCTACATGACAGAGTGAGCTCCCGTTTTTGCTCCAGCTCCTGCCCGCCTAGCAGTTCGAAAGCATGCAGATGTGAGTAGATGAATAGGTACCACTCCGGTGGGAAAGTAACAACGTCCCTTGCTCCTTTGGTGCATAGCCATGCTGTCCACATGACCATGGGAATTGTCTTCAGATAACAGGGCTCTCTTGTCCTGCCTTCAGATGCTTTGGAGAACAGCTTGTCTCTCTTTTCTTTGTGCTTGCCCTGAGATATTGGAACACTGCTATCATGTCACCCCTGGTCCTCCTTTTCATTAAACTATATAATCATAGGCATATATAACCCAATGTTTTCCTGAAGGTACCAGCATTTATTGTGGCTTCATTTGAAAATTACTCAAGGCTATAAAAACTCCCCATAACATTTTTTCCCCCTGGGCCAATCATGCATTGCTCTACTACACTTCTGAATCACTTCACTTTCTGATGAAAAACTGCCTTTGTTCCATCATCATCATCATCATTATTATTCCTCCTCCTCCTCCTCCATCATCTATAATTCTGCAGCCACAAATTTGCTCTGGGATTCCAGGCCTGTTTCTGTGATGGCAATGCCTCTCTTTCGTGCAAAGAAATGGGTGTCAGACAACAGAGCACAAGTGGGTTTTCAGCAGGCATTTGTTGGAGAGACGCACTTGCCATGTAAAGTATTCCAAGTAACACGCTGTGAGTGTGTGTACTTAAAAAGATGCGGAGGTTAATCTGCTATTAATATTTCATGGCTGATTAGAACAAGTGGGACCCAAAGCTTTACATCAGGGAGATGATTATTACTTTAGAAGTGTCTGCGATTAGTCTAAAACCCTCCAGCATAAATGTGTGCCTTTAAGAAAGCTTACCCGTATGTACCTTTGCTCATGCTGTGTGTTGCTTTGTGCTGGTTGTTAGCTGTACTCATTTACATGGTTATAACTGTTACTCTATGCAGCTGTCACTTCCTAGGCCAGGGAAGGGTGCATGATAGATGAGAAATGGCCCAAAGATTATTAAAATGCACAGAGTCTAGACCATACATTGATTGACTGTCCCTCTTTTTCATAATCTGAACTCTCTCCCTTGTTACATTGTCTCTGTCTATACAATGTAACATATTATTCCTTTAATTTAACATTTTATTGTTGCTTTTTTGCCTGCAACTACTGGATTTCTCAAAAGTTGCAGTCGGAGTATATAATTTCCACCATGTGCACTTTGAGAATTGATATACACCGATAAGGAAAGTTTGCAATTCAAGTTTCAATGAAGCAGAATCAACCCATATGAAATTAATATAGAACTGTTGCACAGGGCTCTTAATTTTATTGCTAACCACATAAAGTGTTCTCAGTGTTCAATGATTCACTAAACAACCATGCCAAAGAAGTCATAAAACTGGGCACAGCTCTACAATTGCTTTGCTTAACAATGGAAATCCTCATCTCTATTGTGGCTGTAATTCAAGGGCTACTTGAATGTTGTTATGGGTTATAAATCTAGGAATAGACTGTTCATATGATATTTCATTATATTGCTGCTGTTAGGGATCTTTTCACCCTGCATTATAACAGATAATCAGAGTTGGAAGGGATCTTATAGCTCATCTAGTCCAACCCCCTGCCCAAGCAGAAGACCCTACACCATTTCTGACAAATGGCAGTCCAATCTCTTCTTGAAAGTCTCAACTGATGGCACTCCCACAACTTCCAAGGGCAACTTCTGTTCTGTGGGTTGATTGTTCTCACTGTCAGAAAATTTCTCCTTTTTTCCAAGTTAAATCTCTCCTTGTTCGGTTTCCATCCATTGTTCCTTGTCTGGCCTTGGGGTGCTTTGGAAAATAGCTTGACCCCCTCATCCTCTCTGTGGCAGCCCCTCAAATATTGGAAGACTGCTATCATGTCTCCCCTGGTCCTTCTCTTCACTAGACTAGCCAGGCCCAGTTCCTGCGATCGTTCTTCATATATTTTAGTCTCCAGTCCCCAAATCATCTTGGTTGCTCTTTTCTGTACTTTTTCTAGAGCAGTGATTCTCAACCTGTGGGTCACGACCACTTTGGGGGGTCAAACGACCCTTTCACAGGACTCGCCTAAGGCCATTGGAAAACACATATTTTTGATGGTCTTAGGAACTGAGCCATAATTTTATGGTTGGGGGTCACCACAACATGAGGAACTGTATTAAAGGGTTGCAGCATTAGGAAGGTTGAGAACCACTGTTCTAGAGTCTCAACATTTTTTTTATAATGTGGTGACCAAAACTGGATGCAGTACCCTAGATGTGGTCTTACTAATGCTATTGTTGTTATAATAGAACTTCTGAATTCCCTTTAAAGGATGAAAAAACAAAAAAGGCTTAATTGAAATAATTTTATATTTCATATTATTTAGTAATGAAAACATTCATGTCAGGAGCACCAAAGTGCTTCCGGGTTGAGAGGATTAGCCAATGACATCATCGTTGCTAATGGATAATTTTATAGTTTAGTTTGAACAGACTGTTGTCCCACGATTTCCCATGTTTAATTAGTCACATGAAATTAAATAGCTTTTAAAAATTTCAGCTAAATTGCCCTTGATCTAATAAGCTAATATTTCAAATTGACTACTTTGTGCAAACTCTTAATCTGTTCAACAAGACAAATTAACAAATATCACGTTTAGCCTCTGGAAGTACAGTTTCAAAACATCATCTTTCAAACTTACACTCCCAACCACAAATTTGCGAATTTAGCTTCCCCTGGAATAGTATCTTAAAATATATGTCTTTTTAAAAAATAAGCAATTGAATCATTTTGATTATGGATTTGTCTTTTGGTAATTAAACATTTGTACCATGCGACAGTGAGCAAGATCGGATCAATATCCTTTCAGCACTTAATTATCCTAATCCTTTAAAATAGACAGCAATTAGCACGTGCCTTTCACATGTCTTAAAGAAAATATGAAAGCTGTACACATGAAGCGTGGGTTTGCATTAAGGTAATTTTTGTTTTGAAATGTGTTAATGAAGACCTAATATTGGGGAGCATTTCTAATTTTCTGTAGCCTACTAATTATTCTAGTAATGTCAAAAATTACAAAAATTGACGAACCAATTCTTTAGAGATGAATCACAACATTTGCTTGGCATCTAATTGGAAATTCTTGAAGAAACCATATTCTGAATTTGAATGTGAAAAGGAAGTTGTGATGACCCGGACAAGGCACGAAGGCCACACAGCCAGCAGAGAGTTCAAACTCCCTTTTCATGCTCCAGTTTACTTCCCCACCAAAGAACTCACACACATACATAGCAGCCTTTGGCTGCAAGCAGTCCAGCAAAGCAAAGGAACAGGGAAATGAATCCACGAAGCAAGGAACAAGGCACTGAGTCCTTGAAGCAGGGAAGAAGGCAAGCAGTCCTGCAAACACCAGACAGCTTCCTTCGGGTATTATCCCATGTCATTCTAGTTGTGCTTTTAAAGTTGTAGCAACGTGTGCGGCAGAATTCATCTGCCAGTCATCAGTTCTGTATTGAGTTCGTCTGTGAGTCAGGCTACATTAGCTGTTTCAATTTTAAATTGTAAAATTTAAAATTTAATCTAAAGTTTTAAATTTAAAGTTGCTACACTTTAAAAGCACAACTGAATGACATGAGATAGATACCCGAACGAAGAGAACAGCATACAGTAAGTACCACGAAAACTTAAGAAAAAACATATATAGAGATATCGACATAGATATATAATGGTATTAAGCTTGTTTGGGTATTTTCCCACATCATCATAGTGTGCTTTTAAAGTTGTAGCAACGTTTCGCGAATCTCATCTGCCATCATCAGCTTCTGTATTTGTTCGTTCTTTGAGTCATACTTTTTCGTCATTATATGGTGCAGACTCCAAGACCAATAACACAGCCAAGACTTTCCCAACCAATCAGGTGAAGAAAAAAACCCATTTCTGGCCACAGCAAGTAGGCTACCCCTAAATTTAAAACTGAAACGGCTGTGAAAGTCTAACTACACAGACGAACACAATACAGAAGCCTGATTAGTATATATATATAAATGATGTTTTGTTATTCGGGGTTTTCTCCACGTAAATTGGAAATATGAGGCGACGTTTCGATGAGTCTCATTCATCATCTTCAGGCTCTGTGTCTCGGCTTTGTGCTTCAGAGTTTGCTTTCTCACTCTGAGAAGCACCAAAACTGAAGACACACAGCCTAAGATGATGAATGAGCTTCATCGAAACGTCGCCTAGATACTTCCAATTTTTACGTGGGAAGAAAAACCGAAAATAACCAAAGATCCACATACAAATACGGCGAAAACTCAGAAAACACAAACACACACACGCAGTATATATATATATATGTAGGTCTAGGTGTGTTCGGATCTTTTCCCGTAATCTTACATGGGAAACATTGGCTTTCACACCTAAGGTGAGACTAGAACTCACAGGCTACTCATGATTGGTCCAAAGTCACCCAGCTGGCTTTCATGCCTAAAGGGGAATTAGAACTCACAGTCTCCCAGTTTCTAGCTTGGTACTTTAACTTCTAGACCAAAATGACTCTCTGTAGTCCTCTCAGAAGTGATTGTGAGAACAAAAAATTAAAAAAAATCATAGTTTATAAAGAAGTAGCTTTCTCTCTCATTTCACTCCCCTACAAACCCAGCAAAGTTTTCTGATTGCTACAGCTTGCATAGATGAGATTTTAATTTTGCATAATTTGTGCAAGCCCATTGAACTTAATATCGTGAGGCTAGTTATGTGCATTTTGTCTAAAATGACTTTTCAAAATGACATCTGGAGTTCAAAGTGCTTTTTATTACAGTCAAGGGCTTTTAACATCTGCATGAATCTAAGTTATTGGCAGTAGTGGATTTCGGACTGCTTTTGCCAAAAGAATTTAATTTTAATTAAATTGTTAATTTTAAACTTCTATTCTAAAAACAAAATCAAACAAATAAACAAAACCATTCACTGATGGCCATATGGCCGAGTCTGCTGACAGTTGAGAATATTAAGCTGATATATTCTGGATAAAAAGTAATTTACAAAATAAAGGGTTGGAAACAAATGAAGACAATAATGCAATGGCAGTGGTTGTGTTTCATTTACAGTTATATATGTCTAAAAATTTGGTGGAAAGAGAAGTTAAAGTTGTAAGCAAAACCTTGCTGTACATGATTACAAAGAAGGAAAATATTATACAGTTTAGCTTTCTTGAAAATTGAGAACCTATTCAGCAATTATCTGCATGGTGTGATCCAGAATACACACACACACACACACACACATATAATAGACACGCACATACATATATATGTATGTATCTGTCTGTCTGTCTGTCTATTTATCTATCTATCTATCTATCTATCTATCTATCTATCTATCTATCTATCTATCTATNCAACTTATCATACAAACTATATAAGTTTTTCATACTTATGTCCATTGCAGCATCCCCTGTATAAGTTTTTCACACTTATGTCCATTGCAGCATCCCATGGTCATGTGTGGTTTACATTTAACTGCTTGGCAATTGACCCACGCTTATGACATTTGCTGTGTTCCAGGGTCATGTGATCATGTTTTGTGCAAAGACAACAGGGAAGCTGGATTCACTTAACAACCGTGCTACTAATTTAAGAACTACAGTGATTCCTTTAGCAAATGTGTCAAGAAAAGTCATAAAAAGCGGCAAAAGTTGCTTCAACAAATTTCTCATAAATTCTGGGCCCAATTGTGGTCGTACATTGAAGACTATCTGTAGTTAAAATCCAGTCAAGTAAGTTTAGCAGAATCATATGAGTTTATTTTTACAAACTAGATTTTACAGGTGTTACCTAAACATCCGGAATGAAGAATCTGGTTTGCAGTTTTGCTTGAAGGGAGGGGGTGTTTCACTGGAACAGAAATCCAAAGGAGAAATAAGACCATTCAGTTAGCATTCATAGATGAATTGCTCAAGCTTTTATTGTTAAAAGAATTAGGAAATTCAGATCTGTTGTCCAAGCATTCAGCTTATTCAGATAAGAAGCAACCTTGTATTCTCGTCCGTTTAGCACCAAAACCTTTAGATCTACTGTGGCTTTTCATACTTAAAGCATTAATCAGAAATTTATTATCCAGCCTGACACCATGTTAAATTTACAGCCAGAAAGATAGAGGGAGCAATTTTACTGTACTGACCTTCTGTTCCATTTTACCACATTTTAGAAAGACCGTAAGAAATTGATGGCATTATGTTGTTGTTAAGGCAGAGCTGGCGCATTTGCAACACAAGAGCAAGGATGTTTTTGGTTTGTTTGTTTTTTTTTAAATTCTGCATCCTCCATGTTATTGAGACGGGTCCATCTCCAAGTCATCCAAACTGGCCTATTTGCTCGAGCTTTGGATGAGCCTCATGATATTCCCGCTGTGGAATATGACCAATTTCCATTGGTGGTTTGCGAGCTGAAGAGGCCAGCTGTAAGCGTACCCTGGAAAATATGATTAGTCAATAATGGTACACTTGGGTCTAAAAAAGCAGTTGCAAAAACAGATTGGCCCATTATGCTTCCACCATTGGCTGAATGAGAATTTATCTAAATGAAGAGCAATTTTCCTCCTTCACTTAGAGAAGTTCACAGAAATTGGGAGGCAGAGAATAAAATATCTGCAATGTAAGCCATTTCAGAATGACATCCATTTCCATTTTCTGTTTCCAAAGCGCTAGCCCAACCTTATTTCGTTCTAGAAATAACTGTATATTCTATAAATAACTGTAACACTGTAACTGTATATATGTGTCTGTCTGTCTATCTATCTATCTAATCACTAGGCATGTACATATAAATGTTCAAAATAATTCTAAATTACAAAGATGATATGTATCACTCTTATAGCAGGTGTTTAGTTGTATGCTTTATTTATTGTGGGTGTATTTGTTAGTTTGTATTTTTAATCACTTACATTTTTAGTGCTAAAGATATGTGGTTTGATAAATCAGCAGATGGAATACAAATAGTCCTCAACTTACAGCGGTTTGCTTAGTGAACGTTCAAATTTATAATGGCCCTGAAAAAAAAATGTAACTTATGAACTTTTTTCACAGTTACGACCTTTGCAATATCCCTATGGTCATGTGATCAAAATTTGGACGCTTGGCAACTGGTTCATATTTATAACCTTTGTTGTATCCTGGGGTCACGCGATCCCCTTTTGTGACCTTTTGAACAAGCAAAGCCAATGGGGAAAGCAGATTCTCTGAACAACCAAGTTGCCAGCCTATCCACTGCGATGATTCTCTTAATACTTGTGGCAAGAAAAGTCATAAAATGGGCAAAATGTAAAGGTATAGATATTTAAGAGCTGACCAGCAACAATGTAAAGCTGATGCATTGTAAGGCTGATGCAATTGAAGATGAATCAGCATTGGTATTTCCCTTTTAAGACGAAGAATGAGTCCACAGAAGTCTTTACCACTTTAAGAAGTGTTTATATAATGCTGACATCATAGAGGGCATGTTCTCTCTCTCCTTGTGTCCAGTATTTATTGCAGAGTTCTCCGTGTAGAATTAAGAAGATTGATTGCTTGTAAGGTATTTGCCTACCACGTATATTTCTGTATATGTCTTGTATATAAACCACTATTAAATGTCTGAAGTCTCTGTGTGCTGTGTTTTGCTCCTGGGTTGTCTCATAATAGTAGTCACACTACAAATGCTCTGACACAAAACCCACTTAACCAGTGTCTCACTTAACAACAGAAATTTGGCCTCCATTGTGGTCGTAAGTCAAGGACAACTTGTAGAAAGCAATCACACTATCTTTGCACTAATAGTAGCATGGATGAAAGCCAAACCAAGTTACGTTTCTCTTCCCTTTCAGATTACTTCTCTTGTAACACTGCAACTGTTAACCTTGATTGGCCACGACGATCAGTTTAATGGACCAAGATACAAATGCGCGGTCTCTCTGGATTTCATCAGAGCCATTTCCAGGTAAGCTTCGTCCCTGTCTTCTAAAGTTACGTGGACTTTTTTAATTAGTGAAAGGAAAATAATTAAAAGTCACTTAAAGCTGTGATGCTTGTCATTTTCTTCTGGCTTCCAGCCATTGACCGAAAAACCCATCCTAGATTGGCTAAGAAGGAAGCGTGGCTGTAAAATGATTGTGAAATATAGCCACCCTTTGTGGTTCGCCAGCAGCCTATGAAGACGGCAGTGGAATCGGACAGTGGGGAAGAACAGGGACCGGACAGGGAGTCTGGAGAGGACTTGGACGAGGGTCCTGTGTCTGATGCAGAGATGGGGCCAGGAATACCTGGAGTGGGGTACTGCCCTCAGAATCTGGCAGCAGTGAGGCAGAGGATCCAGGGGAGCCTGTTCCCAGTGCACATGTGTGCAGAGCTGCTAGAAGGCAAGAGCAGCTGAAACTTGGGAGTAAGGCTGGGAGTAAGGTGACTCAGGAGTAAGGCTGGGAGGTGATTGCCCTTCCCATAAGGCAGTGGTCCCCAACCTTTTTTGTACCAGGGACCAGTTTAACGCAGAAACACTTTTTCAAGGACCAACAAAATCAATTCTTCCCCAATAGTAAAGGGCTTCTTTACTATTTCTTTACTAAAAAGATATTTTTATATATATTTTAATCACGATTATTCATTCTTTGCGGACCAGTACAAAATGATCCACGCACTGGTACCGGTCCGGGGCCCGGTGGTTGGGGACCCCTGCCATAAGGGATAAAAGTCAGGCCAAGATGACAAAACTTTTGCAGGAAGCAAAGTAGTTTGATCAGTTTCAAGCTATCCCGGAAGCTCTTTATACTTTGGTTGGTTTTTCTTGTATTTCAGTTGGTTTCTTTTCCAGTTAATTTGATACTTCTGTTTTTGGCAGCACTTCACAGAACTGAAAGGCGTGTGCTTATCTTGGGGAACAGTTTGAGTTTAATTCCAGCTAGGAATGAAAACAATTCCCAGCATTGCATAAAATAGATTTTGCTTTTAAAACAAGTTTGTGAATAATTATGATTTTAAAAGCCTGGGTCAAAACACCACCAGCCTGTAAATGAGTAGCAAAACAAAACCCTGATTAGGATCCAGCAATCTGCATGAGATCGTATTCTTGGATTTTGAAATGTAATCTCTTTTTTCCAGCAGCAGACTAGAGCAGAGCAAGCAGATTGAAGCTTGATTGAGATAGGAGAGAGGTATTCAGATCAGGTGAAAAGTAGATCAAGGAGTAACAATTCAGGCTTGAATTGGGAGGGGTTATATTTCTCCGGGTTACAGGTAGTCCTCAATTTAGAACCACAGTTGAGCCCAACATTTCTGTTGCTCAGCGAGATAGTTAAGTGAGTTTAGCCCCATTTTACAACCTTTCTTGCCACAGTTGTTCAGTGAATCCCTGCTGTTGTTGAGTTAGTCACAGGTTATTAAGTGAATCTGGCTTCCCCATTGATTTCTGCTTGTCAGAAGGCCACAAAAGGGGTTCATGTGACCCTGGGACACTGCAACCATCATAAACATGAGTCAGTTGCCAGGCCTCTGAAATTTGATCATGTGACCCTGGGGACACCACAATGATAGGAGTGAAAACTGGTCATATATCCCTTTTTTCAGTGGTGTTGTAACTTTGAACAATCAGTAACTGAACTGTTGTAAGTCAAGGACTACATGTAGTCAGGCTTTCATACTTTTTTTAAAAAAAATATAAATTTATTTCCAAAGTTAAAATACAGAATTCAGAGGAAGAAAGAAATAAGAAAAAACAAACAAACATCAACTTTTTCATAATTTTGATTTGGTCCTGAACCTATTTTATTTTGGCAGCAGCCTAGAATATATCTGTACAGCTAAGGCTTGAATTGTCCACTGCATTTGTTCCTGAAAATATTGGATTTAGCCATGATGACACAGGCAGTACATCCTGCCAAAACAATTGCTGTATTTGAAAATGATACAATGTGATGCTGCCTTTGAAAAAAAATGTTTAGAAATTTCTACAGGTCCAAAATGATACAGCTAGACTTAAAATGAAATTAAGTTATTCCTTTAGTAGAACTTTTTCAGTGGTCCATTGAAAAACATCAAGATGGATGGATGGATGATTGGATAGATAGATGATAGATAGATAGATAGATGATAGATAGATAGATAGATAGATAGATAGATAGATAGATAGACAGATAGACAGACAGACAGACAGACAGACAGACAGACAGAGAGACAGCTATAGGTAGGTAGGTAGATAATGGATGGATTGTGGTGGTAAGTCGAGAGAACTACCTGTATATTGTTAGAAGCAGTTTGGTGGCACTCAAGCCTATTTAGTTTTAAGATCTTAGGGGTGGGTCTCTCAGAGATTTGATAGGAAAATCAGGGCCTGTTTAGTTGCTACTCTCAGAGATTGAAACTTTGTCAAGGGAGGCCAAGCCTGCTGCTTTTTCACTGTTTTTCTCCTGGCTGGCAAAAACTTCCTTATTCCAGTAAATATTTAGCCTTTCAGCAGGTGTCCTGCTATTCCGTTTTAATGCTTTCTAGTTAAAGTGTTATTTATGCTTTTTACTTGCGAATTTGATTTATTGTTCTTTTTCTCTTCCCTACTGTGTTGTTTTTAAAACATGCCTTTTCGTAGCTGCTTTGAGCTCCCTTTCAGGGGAGCAAAACAGTGAATCAAATCTTTCAATCTTGCTGATGTTTAGTTGATCGGGCTTTCTCTGATCAGGCATCGCAATATTCGCAGTCAGGAAAACATGATTTATTTCATCTCTCTTTTCCTGAGTCGACAGTTTTGAAGTTCAAAATAAGCGTTTTCAGAATCCCAAGTTAAGAAGTTGTTTTATTTTCAGCTAGTGTGTGAAATCTTTCCTTAAGAAGTATCTTTATATGAAGCACGATGCAGTTGTGCACACTTCAAAAAAGATTCAGAAATACCATGTTTCTCACATTATAAGGCCGGGCCTTATTTTTTTTTTGACCCCCGAAAAAACAGCTA
>BHFT01046522.1:0-25414 GCA_004320025.1 Laticauda laticaudata
CGATATACTTCTTTAAAAAAAACCCCTTTCATTCTTGGGTTTCTTCATTTTTGAATATTGAGAAAGGAAACCTCGGCATGGAGAATGTTAATACTGAAAGATCAAAATTAATTTTAGAAGAAATGGGGGGGAGATTTTTTTATTCTTCTAAAGGCATCCTTTTTTTTCTGACAAAACACAAAAAAAACATTTGAAGTATTCTTGGATGGTTCAAATTTTGTGAAAAGGCAGGGGTTAAACCGCTGCTAAGAATGGAAGAATGCAGATTGCAAATTGATGCCAANGGGTTAAACTGCTGCTAAGAATGGAAGAATGCAGATTGCAAATTGATGCCAATGAAAGGAGTTATGCTGTACATAATGCTAGAACAGGTGGTTTGGAAGAAGACCAGAATGTTCAATAGCAAACACGATTGCTGTTTTGCATCTCCAAACAGTGAGCTGTGTTTACTAGCTTTTTTTGTTTTTAGATCTTTCCTTTATATCTGGAGCTAAAATTATTATTTGGCTTAAATTGAGGGTAAATTTTTGAATCTGAAAACCTATGCAACTAGAAAACTAGGTTTCATTCTCAATATGCTTCTGAATAAGTTATACATCAGCAGGAATGCTTTCCCTTCATCCTTCCTTCCCTCCCTCTCTCCCTCCCTCCCTCTCTTCCTGTCTTTTCTTCCCTCCCTCCATCTCCTTCCTTCTCTCCCTCCCTTCCACTCATAATTGTACATACATATTAGCATATCTATCACTCAGTAAGCTAAAATAATAAACTTGGCACATCATTTCTCTGATTTGCATTCCTATCATCTTTTCAAACAAGACGAATTACAAAGTCAAACTATGCCCTATCTGAAAAATTTCCAAATTACTTTCTACAAAAAGGGACTATACAGTTTTGAAAAGAAAAAAAAGAAAAAACTTTAAAATTCATAGTGAAAAAGAAAACTACAAGCAGTCAAAACCCTTATAAACATGACTGTTTAAAGTAGATGAAGGTATCCTATGTCTGAAATACTATTTTATAAGGACAGACACAATCAACTTGTTTAATTTTTGTCAGCATTTAAGTTCCATCCAATTTCTTTGTCAACCTGCAATTAAAAACAAATGAACATTTAAACAGAAAATGTACATATATTTTATACAATGTATAAATTCAACTGCTAAGCTTCTGAATTTTGATCACATGATCATGGTTACGGTCATAACTTTGAACAATGGTCCTAAGTAATTGTTTTCCATGCCATTGTAACTTTGAATAGTCATTAAATGAATTGCTGTAAGCCAACGACTACCTGCACAGTGTTCCCTATTCTGGTGATATAATCCAGACATGTTCCTTGCGACTACAAGGCAAGGGGAGAAAGATAAAGAGAAAATCAATCTGGATTTCAAAGTTGGGGCATGGATCTCATTCCCAAGAAGGAAATGCACTTTATTTCCCTGTCAAATTTTTTACAAAAGACATTCCTACCAACAGCAGCCCCTTGAATTCAAGAAGCATTAACATATCTAGAAATAATGAACAGACAGATCTAATGCACCAAGACAAATTCCTTGTGTGTCCAATCACATTTGGCCAATAAAGAATTCTATTCTATTCTATTCTATCCTATCCTAATTCTAATTTAATTCTATTCTTTCACAATTCATTGAGGTGTCTACCAGAAGGTCAATGTGTGAATGTTCCAATCTTTAATATTTAGAACTCAATCAAAATTAGTTTGATTACGCTTTTAGTCATTCAGTTTAGATTATTCACAGGAGCACTATGTTATATGTTAAAATCAAGATCACCTGAAGTACTAATAGCATTTTTATAAAGCCTTAGTAAGAGCCTACTTCAAATAATGCATATGGTTCTGGTCACCATGTTTTTAAAAAAGATGTTGAGACTCTGGAAAGAGTGCAGAGAAGAGCAGCAAAGATGATTAGAAGGCTGAAGGCATATGAAGAAGGCTTGCAGGAATTAGGTATATCTAGTCCAGTGGAAAAAAGGACATAATAGCAATATTCCAACAGTTAAGAGCCTGCCACAAAGAAGATCCACCTATTTTCCAAAGCTCCAGAAGGCAAGGCAAGAAACAGTGGATGGAAACTAACCAAGGAGAGAAGTAACCTAGAACTAAGGAAAAATTTATTGACAGGGAGAACAATTAACCAGTGGAATGGTTTGCCTTCAGAAGTTGTGGCTGCTCTATCACTGAAGGCTTTTAAGAAGAGACAGGACAGCTCCTTGTTTGAAATAATATAGGGTCTCCTGCTTGAGCAGGGGGTTGGACTAGAGGACCTCTGCAGTCCCTTCCATTATTCTGTTATTTGGCATTTTTGCGAGCGGGCGAAAAGATTTGATGACACTGACCTATTATGTTGATGTTTACAGGACCGTGAACTTCGACATCACCAAGTATTTATATGACTTTTTGTGAAGACCGCATGGGCGCTGCGACAGCGACTGAGGCGAACCCCATTGTTGCACCCCATCATTTAGCCATCCCAGAAGGAAAGTCGGTGGGCTCGCTTGGATTTGTCCAGAGCAGGTGCTGACCCAGCGTGGGATAAGATGAAAACACTCTGGTTGGTCTGGATGGATCTGGGCAGGGAAGGCTTCACCTGATACCCTGGCGTATTGGGAACAAACATGTTAATTACAAACAGCAGGGACTACGCACAATCTGTTCCCCTCCTAATTATTTTATTTCAGCAGCAAGATTGCCTAAAACCCATTTGACAAAGATGTTGTTTTGTGCTGTCCCCTGCGCTTTGAAACGTGGCGGCAGGCTTCAACGCCCAGCCTTTTCACTTCCTCTCCTTGGGAGGTGTTGCATTTGTCTCCCACAGCAGTCCCAACCTCAAGGCGCCATTCAGTGGAGTACCACATACAATAAATACACAGTCAACCTGGTGGATGCTTTCCTTTCCTTTCTAGATCTTAGCTTAGTGACCATAATTGATTCTCTTTTTTTAAAAAAAATTGCTCTCTAACTTTTCACGAAACGCCTAGCANAAAAAAATTGCTCTCTAACTTTTCACGAAACGCCTAGCACTTTTAAGCCGAGTTTATGACAAGTGAGCGAAAACCCTAACTCCTACTAGCACTGAGGATGTTACCTAGTTTGGGTAATGAAAGGTAACAGCCGAGCTTGGAGAACACCGAGGAGCCTTAAGGATATTGACATTCTGAGACAAGTTCTTACTTTTGTAGAGGTAAGGTAAGTATTTTTTTAATCTAAAAGAACATGGACACGTTAGGGACTGTGCTCTATTTGGGATATGTAGCACTGCAGGAGGAGGTGTGAAGGAGGCACCCAGCCCTTCAGCCACCCGCCAGATCCTTTCTGAAATTTCCCCCTTATACACTTCTGTTGGACTTCCCAGGGTATTCAAGCACCCTGTACTTTGTACAACGTACAAAGTATACGGCTGTTCTCCTAGGTCAGGGGTTTCCAAATTTGGCATCTTTAAGACTTGTGAACTTTAAATTCCCAGAATTCCCCAGCCAACATGGCTAGCTGATGATTTCTGGGAGTTGGAAGTCCCTAAGTCTTAGAAGTTGCCAAGTTTGGAGACCCTGACCTAGATCAAACAGTCGGAAGTTAGTCTTAAGACTTAGATTTAGAATGACTTTATTGTCACTTTGAATGTACACTAATCGATATCCATTAAAATGAAATTTCATTGCGTACAGCTCTCCAAGGATCACTTCCAATGTACACCACATAAACACGACTAAATAAATAAATATAAATAAAAACAAAATTGTGCATATACTCACATATATTATATGACACAGAGAAACAACACAATCTAGTTCAGATGTCTACATGTACATGGCAAGAAAAACGAATCTTGTGAATTTACCAGATGGATGGCCTAGGAAACAAAACTGATACAGGATCTGGAAGTCCTACTAGAAATACTTTGAAACTTTGTACTAATTCTTGAATGGAGGAGTCCTTCTCTGAAATCTGGATGGGGCAGGACAGGAAAAATTTCATTTCTCCAGAAATCAACTTTTCAATGAAAGACCACAGTAGTTTCTTTTTAACCAGGACTACCAGGCGTTTTGGAGCTCAGAGTGCTACCTTACAAGTCAAACCTTTGAATAATCAATAAGAGGTGTCAAAAGTTTGGACTTTTATTTTTAAAGCAACAAAGTAAGCTGCTTGAGACAATATTTTTCATTTCAGGCAGACAGCATGGCAGAGATCTGCATTCCAAAACCAGCCCTTGGGAATCTAAATAGTCTGAGAAAAGAGAGGAATTAGAAAGGAAGGAAGATTGGAGCAGATACAAAATTGCACAGCTTTGAGGATAGAAAAACAAATGTTCTTCTGCCAAGTTTACTTTATTTTTATTCTGCCACCTCCTGCTCTTGAATGGAGAGATGTTCTCGCCCGGAAGGATAGAACAGGAAGTCTTAAGGAGCACCAAACAATGTAATTATTTGCAAAATTAAATACGTTCCTTGTCATCTTCAACTTACTGATTCCTGTTCTTCTAACCTCCTTGTTTCCCTTTAGCCTCATGGAAGAGAACCACGAGTTGATTTGGGAATATTTAAGGTTTCCCATGTAGCCAAACAATACAGGTAGTCCTTGACTTGAGACCACAACTAAGACCCAAATTTCTGTTGCTAAGTGAGATAGTTGTTAAGTGAATTTTGCTCCATTTTACGACCTTCCTTGCCACAGTTAAGGGAATCACTGCAGTTGTTAAATTACCAAGAACTTTGTTAAGTGAATTGGGCTTCTCCATTGACTTTGTCAGAAGGTCACAAAAGGAGATCATGTACCTCTGGGACATTACAACTGTCATAAATGTGAGGCAGTTGCCAAGCATCTGAATCTCAATTCCATGACCATCGGGAAGCTGCAACCGTTGTAAGCATGAAATGCAGTCATAAATCCCCCCTTTTTAGTCCCTTTGTAACTTCAAATGGTCACTAGTTTGTTTAGTGACCATTTGAAGTTACAAAGGGACTTCCTGCACTCCAAATTAAGAGTCCCCCATAATCCCTCATCCCTTTTAGGATTTGAAGGCCAAGCGTGCTTTGAAACAGATGGGCATTCATGTCGCACCGTCACAGCAACTTCTTAAAGCAGCTGCTGCTTTTTCTGGCCATGTGTGGCTCGTGTGTTGAATTGTGTATTGAGCCATGGAAATATCCAATCTGGAGGGAGCTGGGAACTCCGGGGTAGTTTTCACAGGCTTGCCAAATACTGTATCATCACTAAAACATACTGTATTTATACTATTACCTGTGGAAATTTCTTGCTCGGAAAATCCCTGAGATTCCTCTCGTAGCTTTAGCATGATACCTGCACATGCATAGGCTAAACTGCAGGTTCACTTAAATGTTTGAAACAGGGAATGGTAGCTTTTCTCATTAGTGATTCATTTCAGGGCAGTTGGGTTAGTTCAAAGGCAAATTAATAAAATGCTTAGTTGCATTTTTCTCTTGGAAAATGGAGCCTTTGTGTTTTGTTGTTTTTTAAAAAACACCTTCAATTATTTGGGAAAGAATTAGTGATTCTATTAAAGCTACTTCTAAAAACACCTTTCCTTCCAAAGCGTTCTCCTAGAATGTGATTCTGGTGAGTCTCTTTCCTGTCAATCAGCCTTTTATCCTGTTGTTTTTATGTTATTGGAATACCAGTGTTTGTTGTGTTGCTATATAGGTGTAAATGATTGGGAGAAAAGTAATAAATGTACTAATGAAAACATGAAGTTTTCCTAATTGTCTTGGAATTATAAGAAGCTGTTTAAGCATGCTACAAGTGAAGTGTTGTTAAACTTCTCTGCGGAAGAATTTATGTATTTATTTGTCACTCATAGAAAAATGACTCTGGGTGGCAGATGGATGGATGGATGGATGGATAAGGATAGACAGACAGATAGATTGGAGAAGGATAGGTAGACAGACAGACAGACAGACAGACAGATATTTAGCGTATGGCATGTGTTAGCCAGGGATCACCGAAGTGGCTGGCTGCCTTTGTGAAAGGAATCTTTCGGGCGGTGTTATCTTTACCCACAGGACACCTGAATGCTGGTAGGCAATTGGGGAAGGCTCCTTTCTTGTTCCTCCATGATTTATTTGCTCACAGGAATTGAGCCATTGAGCTGTCACCTCAGTGTTGCCCAGGCCCAGCATCTTACTATGTGAGCCACCGTGGCCCTTGATGGATGGATGGATGGATGGATAGATAGATAGGTAGATAGATGATAGATAGATAGATAGATAGATAGATAGATAGATAGATAGATAGATAGATAGGGATGGAGAGAGGTGGATGGATAGATNCTGAAGGCTTCTTTGTGGCGGCCATTACTGACCGCCACTCCACCGCCTTGGGAAAAGGGAGTTAAACCGGCTGAGGAGGGAGATTACGATTCCCCCAGACTCCTGCCCGGATCTCCCCTATCTTCGGTTACCTCTGCGGGGTAACCATGGCCTCCAAATCCAGCTGGATTGGGGGCACCTCGGCAGCGAGCGCAGCAGGAACCGTGCACGATCACAGATTCCTGCCGCTGCCAAAGCCTTGCAACCGGAAGAAGATGGATAGACAGACCGGTTGACAGGATTCACAGATGTCCTTTCAGATTTGCAAAAGTGGTAGAAGTCTTGCATGGAAGACCAGATAAGAAGCACACCCAGAAAAGAACTGCCTCTGATTTTATTGTAAGGTTACATTAACAGAATCTTGCAAGGCTGAAAATACATCATTCCCCCCACCCTTTGCCTAGTCCAAGAAACGAGGGAGGGTGTCTTCTGTGAGAAATCTGGCATGCCCGTGTTTCTTCTGCAGGCTCATCTGCCACTTGTCTGCCAATTGTCTAGTCTGCAGCTCTTCCTCCTATCTCCCAAGGCCATTCCCCCATGCCACATATAACACACCCAAAGTGGGATAAACTAAGCATGGGAATTCATGCTTGAGAACTCTGGATTTATTTGTTTATTGATTCATTTGTTTTCTTGGCTAAGAAATGGTAAGTTTGTTTATTTCTTTAAGCTTATTAGGCTGAAATAAACAATGCATCATTTGAAAAACAAAAATAAGCTGTAAATTGTAATCCAAATTCTGTTTCAGATGGAATTCCCACCCATCCATTCATCCATCTAAATATTAAGCACAGAATAGATACAACACATAAAGGAAGTGTCGTCACATATGGAGGAGCTTTGGCTTGACTTGGGTATGTCTAGTTTAATGAAAAGAAGGACTGGGGTGACATGATAGCAGTACTCCAGTATCAGGGGTTGCCACAAAGAAGAGGGGGTTAAGCTATTCTCCAAAGCCCCTGAGGGCAAGACAAGAAGCAATGGATGGAAACTAATCAAAGAGAGAAGCAACCTAGAACTAAGGAAGAATTTTCTGACAGAACAATTAATCAGTGGAACAACTTTCCTTTATTTGGTGATTGAACATTTGCCACACTGCAGAGTTCAGTTCCTAACAAAATGTGATTAATCAGCCTGATGTTCTCAAGTGAGTTGTAATTTACAACTAAACAGTTGTTTCAGGCTTGAATTCAGCTAAACTAAGAATTTTATAACTTACTGGAATCCTAATTCATTATTTGTCACTATCACAGACACTGGCCCACAAATTCCCAAAAGGGAAAGACCTAGGAAGGGACATCAGTTAGCTGAGCAGAAAACGTTAAATCAACTATATTTTAGATTTGATTTTTAAAATTACACTCTGCTTCTTATTGTAACAGTTAAGGTGGCTTACAACAAACGTTAATAAATAGAAAACAATGCAATAAAAATGGAAAGCGGTATTAAAATCAATCATTTTATGTATTTAATGATGGATGAATAGATAGATAGATATAGATAGGGAGAGAGATAAATTATAGATGCTTGTAAATAGAAGAGAGAGATGGATAGATAGGGATAGTTGGATATATACATATACACACGCATACATAGTCATTATTTATTATATCATAGATATGATAGAGATAGGTAATGATATAAATAATAATTGTGAAATACTTCAGACCGAGTCAGATGATAGATTAATCTTTCAGTGATTAATGCCTAAATTATCCATTTACCTGAAGAGGCATAAACATGTTTGTTTTTCTTTTCTTGTAAGTGCTTTTGGACTATTTTAAATCTTGAAATGAAAATAAAATTGTATGGTTTGTCATTTGATTCATACAGAAAACATCAATACAGATCCCCATTACCTCAGGCCCAAAAGTGTTTCATAGCAACATCATATACAAGAAGTTTTATATGTATGTAGTTAAAGTATGTATGTATGTATGTTTATGGAATGGAGGTACACATAGTATTGATTAGAAAATAATAAAGATAATAGGAAAGCAGCCAGTATTTCCCTCCCTGCAAAAAAGCCAGTGAAACATAAACTCCGTATTTCCACTGCTTAAGCTTGTTTTCTTCCTACTAATTCACATTAGTGTTTGCATTCTCTGAAGGAACTTAGGCAGTAGGTGCAATGGGGCTAAAGAGACTCTTGCCATGGAGACATTCCTAAAATGAAGGCATCCGGTGTATAAAATGACATGGAATCGCTCATTCTCCAGCCTTCATTAAATCCGTGACAACTTGGCAATAAAGCTATAGTGCCAATAAGAGTCTCTTCAGATTTTAAACTCATTTTTTTTAATTATATACCCACAGTAACGTATCAAACCATAGACTTTTGGAAGGCGACAGACTCAAAAAAAAAATAATGGTTACCATTAACAATAGCGGTCCTTAACTCACTGAAAATGATGCCTATTTAACTTGAAGCAATAATCTTGGAGGTGTTTTCCCTAAGTTATTCAACATTTAACCTGTAAGTCCTCAACGTATGACCACAACTGAGCCCAAAATTTCTGTTGCTAACCAAGACAGTTGTTCAGTGAGTTTCGCCCCATTTCATGACTTCTTGCCTTCTTTGTTATGTGAATCACTGCAGTTGTTAAGCCAGGGGCGTGTCCAGCTCAACGTCACTCATCAGAGGCGCCTGTGGTGGCCCAAGAGCTCTGCCAGCGAAAACGGGATCCCAAGCCCTGTTTTCGGGTGCGATGGCCTCCTGCAACCCTCTGCCAATGAAAATGAAGCTTGGGAGTGTCTCCTGTGGCCTTCCCGAGCTCTGTTTTTGGCCATGACAGCCTCTTGCAACCCTCTGCCAGCGAAAATGGAGCTCGGGGAGGACATACACAGCCGTCCCAAGCTCCGTTTCAGCTTGCAGAGGCACCGTGGGTTGGTCCTTCACTGTTTTCAGGGCAAAATAACGTGAGAGGCAGTTTTGTGATTTTGTGTCGAATGGCATTGTTCCTTATATTCTTCTATAATGATGACTAGTGGTGTAACTGTGGTTCTATTCTGCTTCAGTAGGCTTTCTAACATTCTTCAAAACATGAATAAGTCATTTTGTTCCTTTCCTTGTAAGTCAGATCTTTTATTATTTCTAGTTGAAAACTGGCTGAATGGGGAGTTTGCCATTGTATTCCTCCCAAGAAACACAGTAGGCCCATCCTGATATACCACGGCAGTACACAAAATGGGAGTAGCACAACTCATGAGAATGCATTGATAGCTTGGGAGGTTTACCCTATAAACAACTGTCTGGCAAGGTTTGATAAGTCAGAATTGCCGCATCCATTGTCTTCCCATCTCCACGGAGGAGCTGTCTCTGACTCATGCCCAGGAAGAGAAATAATCCCATTATCCATCATCAGAAAATAAATATGCCATAGCAGGCATTCATATGGCTTGCGGTGATATGCTGGAGCTACGGCCATGGACGTGCCATGCGATTCATAATCCTGGACTAAATGGCTGCTAAGTTAATAGAATGCCAGATAAATGTTACACTAGATATAGCCAGGGTCTTCCAGAGTGGCAGAGAGCAAGTCGTTTTTTCAGATAAATTGGCAATTTAATTTTTATTCCAAAGATTAAAAGACAAAGCGCAAAAGAAAACAAAACAAGAGGCAAAGCAGAATTAACAAAACAGAAATGAAAACATTTTTAAAATGTGATTTAAAAAAAAGACATATATATATAGGTGATCCTTGGCTTACAATGACCATTATTCACTCTTACAACCTTTGCTGACTCCCCATAGCCGGGTGATTTACATTTGGATGCTTGGCAATAATTGACTCACATTTATGACAGTTGCAATTTCCTGGGGTCACGTGATCCCCTTTTGCGGCCTTCTGACAAGCAAAGTCAATGAGGAAAGCCTTAACCATCTTTCTAACTTAAAGGAGGAGCTTCTGTGGTACAGTGGTTAGAGTGCAGTATTGCAAGCTACTTCTACTACAGCCAGCTGCCTACAATTTGACAGTTCAAATCCCAAAATTGCATTGGCCGCAGGACCCTCGTCCGAGTCCTCTCCAGGCTCCCTGATGGTCCCCTTTTTTTCCCACTGTCCGATTCCACTGCTGTCTGCACAGGCTGCTGGTGAACCACAACAGACTCACATTTATGACGGTTGCAGTATCCCAGAATCTTGTGATCTCCTTTTGCGACCTTCTGACAATCAAAGTCCATGAAGAAGCCAGACTCACTTAACAACCATGTTACTAATTGAACAACTGCAGTGATTCACTTAACCAATGTTAAGTGTCAAAAAAGGTCATAAAATAGGACAAAACTCACTTAACAAATTTCTCACTTAACAACATAGGTTTGGGGCTTACTTGTTGTAATTCTGAGGATTGCCTGTGTTTGCAACAAAAACTTTGGAAATGAGATGCAATTGTTGGGAAAGCTTCCAATTAAAAACCCAAGGAAAGTTGTCATTGTTAACACCCAAATGAGGGTTTTTGATCCTGGATTGATCGGAGGTCATAATCCGGGTGATTTATGATAAATAGGAAAGTAGATTTTCTGCAGGTAAATTACAACAACTGACTATTAACAGTATGCTTTGATTTTTTTAACTTTGCCCTTCTCTCATCTGTTAACTATTTTTTTCTTTCATACATCTAGTGCCGTGATGGCAAACCTATGGCACATGTGCCACAGAGCCATTTGTGTGGGCATGCAAGCCCCAGGCAAACTTACCTGCACTGCACATGTGCACACTTCCCAGCTGATTTTCGGCCCGTTTGAGGCCGTTTTCGCTCTCCCAGAGGTTCGAGGGAAGCCTCTGCAGCCTCGGGAAGCCAAAAAATGGGCCTTCTGGAAATACTGGAAGTTCTGAAACGGGCCCGTTTTCAGCCTCCCATGGCTCCAGAGGTTTCCCTCGAACCTCTGGGAGAGTAAAAACGGCCTCAAACGGGCCGAAAATCAGCTGGGATGATGGCACATGCGCAGTGCAGGTAAAGGGGCAGAGGTGTTGCATGCACAGACGCAGGGAGGGCACATTGCATTGTGGGTGCCAGCAGGCACGCGCTTTTGGTACAGCACAACAAAAAGGTTCGCCATCGCTGATCTAGTACATGACAGGTCGATTGAGTTGCAAATAGATGTAGAAGTTTATAAATGGACATTTTGAAAAGCTTGGGGGAAACGTTGAGCGTTTTAAAGCAGGAGGACCCTATGCGACCTGTCAAGCCAACTTTCTTACATAGCAGATTAGCACAAAGGAACCCATGAAAAATGGTCAGATCATATTTGGGTTAATATTCTTGGTTAAAAATCTCATACGGTTCCATTTTGATTAATGCCACCTGGTTCCTTGAAACCAAGGTGTAATACCAGCGAGAGGGATTTTGACTTTTCCTTCACTGCCCTCATCTGAAGTTCAGCAGGCAATTTATGGATATTACCTATCTGCGGAAGCTTGGGGGAAAATACATCTTTTTGAATGGAGCTGATTTAGGTACGGTTGGCAAGGAATTTAATGCTGAGGTAAGTGTGTAATTTCGATTGATGGATGTTCCAATCCAGGGCTTTTGGAGTTTGTGTTTTATTCGCGCGGCAAAGGAATGAACATACATTCGAATTATAGCGTATTAATCTGACAACAACACCTTGTGCTACCAGTTTTGCAATACTGGGTTGATGAAAAATGTAGCAGCAACCGAATAACAGAGTTGGAAAAGAGATTTCTAGTCCTACCCTCCACTCAAGCAGGAGATCCTAGACCATTCCAGACAAGTGGCTGCCCAAGATTTTAGTAGCTTTATCATTATATACATTCACAATATGCTAATTGTGACTATGATGCCATTATAATAAAAGGTAGCTGTTCTGTTCTTCTGGCAAGACAGGATGTATGGGCCTAAGAATCACATGCCTTATGATATCCCGCTGATGTGTATTGTGTAATTTGCATCCAACATAACCTATGGGCCTAAGTATCACATGCATTATAATATCATACAGATGTTGTGTAATTTGCATCCAATATGTTCTGACCGAAACTTATTCCAAGGAAACAAACACAAAACAGAGGTAACAGAAAAACCTTTTAATGATTCTTTATGAATTCCGTTCCTTCACAGTTAAAAGGCTGTTTCAAACGAATTGTCTCTGGTAAGAGTGAGGTTGTGCAAGGCTGCCAAGAACACGAGATAAAGAACACTAGATAAACACTAGATAAAGAAATATTTCAAACAAAGTCACCAAACACCAACCAAGATATTCCAAACGTCCATGAGGCTTGAGTGCAAAAACTTCTTTGCTTCCTGCAAAGAACTCCGGTTTCTCAGCTGGCTTTTATCTCTTAAAAGAGAGGGGCTTGCAGCCATACTCCCAAGTCGCCCATGATGCTGCAGCTACTCTTTCCTTTGAGCAGCCCTGCGCACACATGCACTGGGCCCAGGCTCCTCAGAGACCTCTTCATCAGTGCTGCCAGCCTCTACAATCTCTGAAGGCAGCACTCCACTCCCTGATGGTCCTGGCCCCATCCCTGCATCACACGCAGGCCCCTCATCTGAGTCCTCGCTCTCAGAGACCTCAGCCATCCACACCTGCTGCTGGCGAACCACAACACAATATAACCTGACACATAGCTTTAAATAATTGGCATATGCATGATATAATGGCATGTGCATGAGGATGCAGAACAGAACAGAATAACCCCCTTCTCGTCTAACCCTCTGCGCAGGCCTTCCAGACAAATGGCTGTCCAATCACTTCTTTAAAACCTCCAGTGTTGGAGCATCCACAGCTTCTGGTGGCAAGGTGTTCCACTGGTTAATTGTTCTCACTGTCAGGAAAGTTCTCCTTAGTTCTAGGTTGCTTCTCTCCTTGATTAGTTTCCCCACAAAAGGAGATTTTCTCTACTAATTAAAGTAGTTTAACTATACCCCTGAACGTATCAGTTTTTTCAAGCGGAAGCCCTGGAATAGGGATCAATTTGGACTGGGCATGGGAACGATGGAGGCAATAGTGAGCAATAGCCATTCAGTCTCTCTTCTTCCTTTCCCCCCCTCCACACCCTCATTCGAGCTACTGGGTCCCAGTTAGCTATTAAAAGACCCTCAGTGGCGCAGTGGTTAGAGTGCAGTATTGTAAGCTACTTCTCCAGCCAGCTGCCTACAATTTGGCAGTTCAAATCTCACCCGGCTCAAGGTTGACTCAGCCTTCCATCCTTCTGAGGTGGGTCAAATGAAGACCCAGATTATTGGGCGCAAGAGGCTGATTACTCTATAAAACTGCTTAGAGAGGGCGGTAAAGCACTATAAAGCAACATATAAGTCTAAGTGCTATTGCTATTAGAGGGAATGGTTAGTCGATCCATAGAAGCATCGTTTAATCTACAGTTTGTCCTCCACTTACTACAACTGAGCCCAAAATTTATATTGCTAAGTGAGAAATTTGTTAAGAGCTATTTGACCCATTTTACCACTTTTCCTGCCACATTAGTTGTGAATTACTGCAGTTAAATTAGTCACCGGGTTGTTAAGTGAATCTGGCTTCCCCATTGACTTTTGCTTGTCAGAAGGTAGCAAAAGGGGATCATGTGATCCCCAGGGACACTTCGACCATCATAAATATGAACCCGTGGCCAAGCATCTGAATGTAAATCATGTGACCATGGGGATGTTGCAACAGTCGTATGTCTGGAAAATGGTCATAAGCCACTTTTTTTCAGTGCTGTTAAGTTATAACAGCACTGAAAAAAAGTGGCTTATGACCACTTAGTGACCATCAAATGGCCACTAAGTGAACCGTTGTAAGTCGAGGACTACCTGTACATCATGATCAACTCAGCACTGTCTTAAAATGAGCTCTTCTTCCATTAGCACATCCTCAAATCTCAGGCTTGCTTGTTAATTGACTTCAATTAACGCCTGATAATAATACTTGTATTGTAATAATACTTCTATTCTTAGAAATACTAAACTAAACCACAAAATTGTGTGTGTGTGTGTGTGTGTATGCTAGCTCTATACCCGTGCTTCACTACAAAACTATGTGATCGGGCTCAGTTTTTGGGGAGGAAAATAAGGGGGAAAAAATTCTGCCTCTGCCTACCAGCATCCATCCATATTCATCTGGCTAGTGTCCTGTCAGTGTGTGAGAAAGTTGAGGGCTGTTTGGAAACTGAAAGAGTATTTGCTGTGTGAGCAAGAAGGAGACAGCAAGGAACTTGGACATGGCTGAGCTCAACTGTTCTGTACTAAAGCTGCTTGCTGCTGTGAAAGTGAAAGTGAAACTCCTCTCTTCTGCTTGTGTTTTGCATTTGGAACAGATTTTTTTTTCAGGTGGGGAGAGGGAGTAGAACTCCTTAGCATCAGAGCATGTTAATAATAAAAATAATATTCGAAATACTACTGCTCTGGTCATTTGGAAAAATCCTTTCTTCGTGAGCACAGAAGCCAAGAGAAACATACCTGCCAAATTTCAAGTTTGTAGGCTTTACGGTTCTGGAGATTTTTGTGATGATGAGTGAGGGGTATTTCACTTTTTCTGTGTATATGTATATATCTTTGAGTGATTGTGTATTCTCATGGATTTCATGGATGACATATTTATTGGAAATGGCAGTGTTAATCTGAAACTGAACACAAGATGTAAGCTTTGTTTATTTTAGGATTACTAATTACCTCATTGATGCCAACCAGACATCTCTGACCTTGTGATGAGTTTTCCTGTTGAGGAGTGAATTGCAGGACAGGAATGGCATCTGACTGATTCATAATAATGTCAGTTGAAATTGGTTGAATATTGGTTGAAAGAATAATTGATAACCCAGTCTAATAAGCCCTGAAAATCAGGTATTCTTTCCCACCAGTTTCGCTCTCAAAAAAAACCTATTTATGGCATAAGAATTTTTTGTGTTTATTTTCCTATCTATGAATCATAAACTTTACAAAGTAAGCAGCAAGGTTCTGTTTAACTCATGAATCAATAGGTCTTTTGCATCCTTGAACTGCAGTGTCAACAATGAATGATTGCTGAAAGTGTCTCAAATATTACAGATAAATTCTGGTTTATATTTCACATCTATACCAACACTCAGCATACAGCATGTCTATTTATCAAGAATATCTATTGGATTTAATACCTGTAATCTTCAACCTGCACTTTCCCGAGACATACAAGGATGGTTGTAATCAGTTTAAAATGTTTGATGTACAAGATTAAACGTAATTCTTACGGAATGGCAATTCCAAAGCAGCAGGTAGAATTTTAAAATAAAATTAAGTGTCTTTCAGATTGAATTTTGAACATCCAATCAGCTATTTTGCTTGGCATACATTCCACCCATTCCACCCATTTAAGTTTTCAAGATTGTTTTGTGATGCGGAAGTATGAAATTCTTAGCAATGAATTAACAAAATAGAACTGATTTTAATCATTTCAAAGCAGAGATTTATGCCTTCTCTAATACTATTGATTAAATAGTCTCAAATTCTTCTTTATGAGAACATCCCAAAGAGTCCTGTTTGCAATTTAGATGAGCCTCTAAGAACTTAAGATGGGAAATACGCAGCCTGCCAGAAACATGAAGCTTTCGTATGAAAATTATATCAGCAAGGACCTCCCAATTTCAAATTAAAAATCGAAAAGGGCCATTAAACAGGAAGCAAGTTCTCTTTGGTGCAGATGCCTTTATTCATTTCCAAAAAGGAAGTGATACTCTGATTCTATGACTTTCAGTTCACAACTCATAAATTAACAAGTCCTTTCTCACTTTCTGAATTAATATCAGCTTGTAACCCTTCCTTCAGTGTGAAACTGGAGAACGTGTAATTTACAAACATTGAATCAATATGGCTGCTCAACTGAATAAACACAACGTGTTGGGTGACTCTAATGAAGAGCCGTTAGTTTGTCTAGAAATGTTTTATTGGTATTTTCAGAACTGATTTATGATTTGATTCCTGCTAGAAACTTCACAAAATCAATAGCCAGGGTGAAAAAAGAAAAAAAAGTTATTCAATACAGGTAGTCCTTGATGTATGAACACAAACTTTCCATTGTTATGCCAGCCAATTGTTAAGTGAGTTTTGCCCCATTGTGCAACCTTCCTTGCCTGTACAGCTGTTAAAAGAGAATCACTGCAGTTGTGAAGTCAGTAACATGGCTATTATACGAATCTGGCTTCCCCATTGATTTTGCTTGTCAGAAGGTGTTGTGGCCCACCAGCGGCCAGTGGAGCTAGCGGCAGACTCAGACAGTGATGAGGTTGGGGAGGAACATGGGCCAGTCCTGGAGTCTGGAGAAGGCTCTGACGGAGGCTCTGTGTCAGAGGCAGAGATGGGGCCAGGGCCATCTGACAGTTATCCAGCTGCCTTCAGAGATCAGTCGGGCAGAAGAACAGCTGGAGCCTGTTCCCGGTGTGGGCATGGACAGAGCTGCAGGGAGAAGGGAACAATTAAGGAACAAGGGTCGACTTGGGAATAAAGGCACAGGTGGACAGTGAATGGCCCTTCCCATAGGGAATAAAGAAGAGCGAAAGGCAAGGGGTGTTTGCAGGAGACAATTAGTTCATTTAATTGGGGTGAAGATTTGTTTGGGACTCGTTGCTCAGTATTTTCTGCTACAGCATTGCGCTTGGAAGCTATCGGCCTGGCAACTCTCCAAGCCTGATAAGGTCTGTGGTTATAATTCACTCTTGAAAGACTGTTTGCCGGGACTTTGCTGGTTGTAAATGAGAGGAATTCACATTATCCTGATAAAAAGGGGTTTTGTCAGGAGGAGGAGTCTGCTTCATGATTTTGGGAAGCCCAGGTCAGAACAGGAGGTCACAAAAAGGGATCACATGACCCCGGAACAATGCAACCATCATAAATAGATGCAAACTTTGAATTTTGATCACATGACCCTGGGGATGCTCCAATGGTCATAAGTGGGGGAAATGGTCATCAGTCAGGTTTTTTTTGTGAACTTTGAAGGGTCACTAAAAGAATGATTGTGAGTCAAGGAGAACCTGTATCAGGTTAAGTAAGGATTAATGGTGATGAACTAAGTTGGCTGGTTTTCCTGTAGTTGAGGATTGCAAAATTTTTTGTCTGATGGACGCCCAGTCTCCAAGAAACAGTTTTGTTGTGTCTTCTTAAAGACACAACAAAGACACAACTTATTTTCCAAAGCACCAGAAGGCAAAACAAGAATAGCGGATGGAACCTAATCAAGGAGAGACACAACTTGGAATTAAGGAGAAACATCCTAACAGTGAGGACAATTAATCAGTGGAACAGAAGTTGCCTTCAGAAGTTGTGGGTGCTTCATCACTGGAGGCCTTAAAGAGAAGACTGGACAGTCACTTGTCTGAAATGGTATAGGTTCTCTTGTTTGAGCAGGGGGGTGGACTAGAAGACCTCCAAGGTCCCTTCCAACTCTATTCTGATAGGTAGGTAGCTAGAAAGACACTGTAGATAGATAGATAGATAGATAGATAGATAGATAGATAGATAGATAGATAGATAGATAGATAGATAGATAGATGCATGCTGGAGATTGATAGGTAGGTAGGTAGGTAGGTAGGTAGGTAGGTAGGTAGATAGATAGATAGATAGATAGATAGATAGATAGATAGATAGATAGATAGATAGATAGGTAGATAGGTAGATAGATAGATGCTGGAGATAGATGCTGGAGATAGATAGATAGATAGATAGATAGATAGATAGATAGATAGATAGATAGATAGATAGATAGATAAAGAAATTCTGCAGTTGACAAATCTTTTGCATAAAAATTACCCTTTCTCTGCAGTAAAGCAACTTATTTAGTCATCTTGAGTCAGTGAAGCTTTTGCTGCTTGCCAGTTATTAAATGTCGAGTTTCTGTAGTGAGGGATTTATTGCTCGACCTGCGTGAAGCCTGACAATTGGCAGAATGAAATCCTCTGAAAGAGCTTCTAGACAGACCAGGCTTCCCTTGGGTGGTTATATATGTATAACATTCTTTTGGTAGAAGTGTAATGTATTTTTCATACCTGTGTTTCCCTGAAAATAAGACCTAGTCTTATATTTTTTTGCCACCAAAAAAAAGGCACCAGGTCTTATTTTGGGGGGAATGTCATCCAACCTCACTTGCATGAGTCGCCCCCGGCCTCCTTTTCGCTGTTAGAGGCCTACAGGAACTTCTTCTGCAGCCAGCAAGGCTTTCCTGAAGGCCTCTGCAGCCGACAACAGAGCTCTGGATCTATCAATCAAATAGAATAATCATGAACGGGACTCCTAAATTCCTTTATGCTTTTCTTTTGGGATATGCAGCATAGACCAAATATTATTCAAGGGAAATGTAAACTTTATGTGCTTGCAATAATATCAGAGCGATAAAATATTGCAGGCAAGGATGCTCACAACATATCTAATGTGCATTTTTAGTAGCCAAAATGTATAACAAATATAGGATTCCATGCTCACAATAAATGACAAAAAGGTTATCTTATCTTATTAAAATGGTCTATTAAAATAGTTTTAAATCTGTGCCTGGATCTTTACAAATATAAATTGAATGTCAGATCGTCTTTTTTTATAAGATCGGAAGAATTAACAAAGCATGTAAAATTGCTAATTAAATTTTAACATGAAAGAAAGGCCTCTGATCTATAGGAAAAGCAGCATTTTCTACCAGATATAGTTACCTTTCTGTTACTATCATTCCCTGTTGTAATTCAATAAACACCAACTTGACAACAAATTAAGTGTTTCTAGAATGCACAACAGAAACAAATTCAAGCTGGGCCTGTACTTGTTACTGTGTTTCCCTGAAAATAAGACCTTCTTATAATTTTTTTACCACCCAAAAAGGCACTGGTCTTATTTTCGGGGGATGCAATCCACTGACTAACCTCACTTGCGTGCATCACCCCCGGCCTCCTTTTCGCTGTCAGAGGCCTTCAGGAATTTCTTCTTCTGTGGCCGGCAAGGTTTTCCTGAAGGCCTCTGCAGCCAATAACAGAGCTCCAGATCAATCTGGGCTTTTCCCCTTCACATTGTTTGTCAGAAAGTCACAAAATGGGAATCACGTGACACCCCCTCCCCCCAGGATGCTGTGACCGTCATAAATGAGAGTCAGTTGGCAATTGTCTGAATTTTAATCACGTGACCATGGGGATGCTGTAAGGGTTGTTAAGTGTGAAAAATGGTCACAGGTCAATTTTTCCTGGGGATATTGTAACTTCGAACAGTTACTATATGAACTGTTGTAAGTTGAGGACTACCTGTATATACAGTATTTTCCCTCAAGCTGCAATCATTCCTTACAAGGCCACATTGTACAGATATATTTTGGGGGGACATCAATGGAGAACATTATAGCAGAGTAGCGTGGTGGCCTAGAGATGGACCTCTCGCCTCACAATCAGGAGACTGTGAGTTTGATCCTAGGTAGAGGCAGATATTTCTTTTTCTGGGCACAATGAGAATATATCCGCTAAACAAAACTCCGCATTGGCGACAGGAATGGCATCTGGCCAGTAAACACTCTGCTAGCTCCATTCAGTTGCCCAGACTCCACCCTGCAAGGGATTATGGGGTCATTAAATGATAATGATCAATGGAGAACAGAGTCATTTCTTTTGTGGGATGCCCCATCTCTATCATGTGCCAAAACCTTGTTACAATTTGGGGTTGCAAGTTCAATTCTCCGTAGCCCTGGGTATCTCAGGATGCTGCTGTTACCGAAAGGTGGGATTTTATTTTGCTCTTGGAGTTTTTATTTCATTGCATTTTTATATTGCCACGCAATCTATTTTTAATGTTATATATTGCTTGGGGATGCTTTGCATGACAGGCTGACTATAAATATTTTAAAGAAACAACGAAATAGTAACACGGTGGCTCTTTCTTTTTTTTTGCATCGAAAGAGTTAAAACAAGAACCCAGGAATAAAGATTCAGAGTTTCAAGCCTTTGTCCTAAATTTATGATATATCCTGCATGCACAATAAAATCTCAAAGGCAGCTTTCTCTGAAACACAAAGCAAGAAGACAAATATTTATTTTGAAGAGATTTCAGTACCTTTATTGTTATATACATTCACAACAATTAATTGTAAATGGAGACTGTAATGCCATTATATAAAAGGTAGCTGTTAATTCTGTTCTTCTGGCAAGACAGGATGTATGGGCTCAAGCATCAGATGTCTCATGATATCACACAGATGTTGTGTATTGTGTAATTCGCATCTAACATAACCAGACAGATATTTATTAAATAATTGGCATGTGTATTATATAATGGCAAGTGCATGATGATGCAAAACAGAACAGAAAAACAGAGTTGAAAGGGACGTTGGAGGTCTTCTAGTCAAGCCCCCAGTGAAGGCAGGAAACCCTGTAACATTTCAGACAAGACATTGTCCAATCTCTTCTTAAAAACCTCCAGTGATGGAGCATTTACCACTTCTGCAGGCAAGTTGGTGCACTGATTAATTGTTCTGTCAGGAAATTTCCCACGAGAGAAAGAAAGAGAGAGAGAGAAAGGGGGAGAGAGAGAAAGAGAGAGGGAGAGAAAGAAGAAGGAAAGAAAGGAAGGAAAAAGAGAGGGAGGGAGGGAGAAAGAGAGAAAGAGAAAGAGAGAAAGAGAGGGAGAGAAAGAAAGAGAAAGAAAAAAAGAAAGAGGGAGGGAGAGAGAGAAAATATGCCTATGTGGTTATAAGTGAAAACATTAGTCCCAAAAACTTTAAAGGAGGTGGAGCTACCTGGGCACATCCAGGTTACTTTGCAAAAACTAACCAGGGGTGGGATTCATCCTGTTCAGGTGAACCAGATATTAAATTTACATCTGGTTGGCCGAACTGGTAGTTGAACCGACCAGCTGGCCCCACTGGCCCCTCCCTTCCCAGGAGTCTCCATGCAGCCCGTTTTGGATGCAGGTAAGTACAGGTCTGCATGGAGGCTCTGGGAAGGGGAAAACCGGGCTTTCCAGAAGCACTGGAAGTCCGAAATGGGCCTGTTTCTGGCTTCTGGAAGGCCTCCGGACTCTGAGGAAGGTGAAAAACGGCCCTCCCGGAAGTTCCGGTAGGCCACGCCCACCCAGCAAACGGGCAGAGAACCTGAAACTAACCATGGTCAAATCTCATTAGGAGATTGGACAAGAGACCCCTTAAAAATCTCAGATAAATTGGGTAGCCCAGGAAGTTGAAAAAGAATCCAAGAATCCAAGTTGTAAAATGGAGCAAAACTCGCTCAACAAATGTCTCGCTTAGCAACAGAAATTATAGGCTTTCACATTTCACATTCAAAAACAAAAAAAATCCTGATAGAGGAAAACGTGATTAAGAAAATATTAGAAGGTGCAGAGATGAATAGATTAACATTGGCAATTAAAGAAAAAGAAGAAACTGAATACTATATGGTATGGGATCTATTTTATCAATGGTTGGAAATAAAGAAATAAATTAAAATTGAACATACAGTGAAATAAGTCAAAATTGTTATAATGATAAAACATGAAAGGGATAATGGTTTATGAAGAAAATGTAATTATTGTTATTTTAGTAAGTAATGTATGTGAATTATAATTGTTTGCACAAGATATATGTACCCAGTGACACACTATTTAAATGAAAGATGTTGTGAATGTATTTGTTGTAAATATAAAATTAAAAAATATATTAAAAAAGAAAGAAATTGTAGGCTCATTTGTGGTCATAAGTCAAGGACTACCTTTAACATTTCGTGACATTATATAACATTTTAAAAAGCCTAATAATATCTAGTTCTCCATCAAAAGAGTTGTGGGAACTTGCAAATTAAACAACATTTAAAAACTGTTGAAAGAACTTAACTTTAATGGCTGCTTACTGAATCAAATCAGAGATTCGTTCAATCTCACAAATGGCTAAACATCTTTTGGAAAAGATGCAAGATGGATGAGAAAATGAGAGAGCGTGTTGAGACTCAGATAATATATAGCTATTAAGGATCAAGAGAATAGTAATCAGGCAGGTCATATATCTTTTAACTGCCCGTGATAATCTTATCTTCCACAAATTTGTCTAACCGGCTTCTGTAGGAGCCCAGATAATCCATCATCACTGCATCATAGAAATAAATTAAAGAATTAAATTTAATGCTGCTCATACAAAGAAGTATATTTCATTTCATTTGGAATCCGGTCCCCATCTGACTTCACTGAGATGATTTCAGTTCTACTATTAAATAGTCAGCTTTCCCTGTTCACAGGAACTGTATTAGAGGATTTCCACAGTATGTATTTTGAGGCTGACGGTTGTGAAATTCATCAGGACTAAAAACTGGGCTTGTTGCATTGATCCTGAATGGCAATGGACTACATTTTACAATGAGCTTCATCCTTAAAAGGACCATTTGTGACCTTCAAATAGGGTAGAGTAGAATAGAATCAGAAACAATGGAATGCAGTGGAATGGAATGGAATAAAATAGAAAATATGGACTGGAATAGAATCAAATAGAATAGAAAATATGGACTGGAATGGAGTGGGCTGGAATAGAATAAAACAGAACAGAACAGAATAGGAAATATGGAATGGAGTGAGGTGGAATCAAATAGAATAGAATAGAAAATAGAATACAAAATATGAATGGAATGGAATAGAACAGAATTCTTTATTGGTCAAGTATGATTGGACATGCAAGGAATTTGTCTCCAGTGCAAAAGCTCACAGTGTACATATAAACATGTATTATGTAGTTTTGTCTTAGGCGCTTTGTGCTTAAAACTGTAAATGATTGCATAAGTGTTTAGGCGCTGGTAGAAAACATCCAGCAATATTTGGACAAGACTTAAGAGATTTTAGCTGAATTTTACATTTTTGCAGGAAGTGTTGACATATAACCTCTAAAAGTATGGAAAACTGACCATATTGCTGAATAGTGAACTTACCCTGAATGCCATTTTGGATAGATTATCTAATTAAAGAAGGTTATTGGAGGTAGAGACTCTTCGAAAGCTGTATGCAACTAAATGTCATTTTAATGTATGCTGATTAGTGTACATTTAAAGTGACAATAAAGTTATTCTATGTCTTATTTTAAGCCTAACATTATTTTAATCATAGATTTTAGATTTTACTTATTATTTTATACTAGAATTTTAATTGTACATTTACTGAGTGTTTTTATTTGTTCTGGTCTCTGGTCTATGATTGTAATAAATTAAATTGAATGATTGATTGATTGTAGGGTATTAAATACATTCCTCAAAACTGCAAAGAAGTTAGATTTTATGTGTTAGTCTATGTGTATTGTACCCATTTTTTTCATCCAGGATCCTGGATTAGCAAAGCTTGCAAATTCAAACTTTTGAGAAATTCTGGGAAGATACTTAACTTGGAAAAGTAATCTGAAAAATGAACAAACATAAGATAAAGGAGAAACAGGCCACATTTACAAAGAGACCTTCTGAATTAGCCAGATTAAGACGAAAAGAACGAATAGTTTCAGATAATTCTTTAGAAATGCTCAGATTAATTTTTGCAAAACTCAGAATCTTTCCAAAGTCCCTTACTCTGCCTCATTCATAAACTTGTCCATTCTTTTTGTTTTTAAAGATATTATTGGCTGCACAGCACACATCTCCATTGGAAGCAGCTGGACCTGTTTTTCATGCTGCAAAGTTAGCAGGTGGCATCTCTGAGCATCTCTCAATTGCATATTCCTTTAAGAGTGCCAAGTTTTAGGTATGCTTAAAGAGACGCACACGGTTTCCCCAAGACAGAGCATTGATCCTGAGGAATATTAACTTCCTCAACGATAGCATCTTTTTATTACTCATTCCCTTCCTTGGAACACCTAGGATGCATCCAGGAAAGTGAAGTGGGGCAATGTTTAAAATGAGATTGTATTGGCAAAGCCACCTAACATTTGTCAGTGCCTGTATTTGGCAGTCGCGAACGTGTTATTAGTCTGTTGTGTTTGTGAGCACTGAAATCCATGAAACAAAAATTTCCTTTTTTAAAAAAGGGCATTTTTTGGTTGCATTCGGGGAAACCGAGCCAGCTTGAATCACAAGCTTTCCAAGAGCTTCCATTAGGCTTTCTGGAATAGGTCCTCAAACGAGAACTTTATCCCCCGGATGCCCGATTTGCCTTCACCGCATGAGAGAGTTGAACTGTGCCTTTTCACCACCTCATCCAGTCCTGTAAAAAATAATTGTGTGTGTGTGTGTTTTAATTTAAAAACCTCCAATTAACTCAGCAGGGAGAACCTGTGAAAGATCTCAGCAAACTTGCAGCAGGTGAGCAAAGATTTTGGAACTGATTTGGCTGCACCTCCAGGTAAAACAGATGGCCAGGCATTCCCCTGGGCCTGGGGTGTTGAAGGCACATCACATGTACAGGAGCTGGGGCAGGGACCGCAGCCTGCCGACTGTGTGAGGGAGGGGAAGAGATGATCCAGCAAAGGGGAAGCTGTACATCACTATATTCTTTCACCTCTGAGAGAAAAAGGAGAACTTAGCTGTGGTGAGGAGAAAACCAGAGATAACCCCCTAAGTCAGGGGTCTCTAACAGATGGAAACTGATCAAGGAGAGAACAATCTCAATGGCTTGTCTCCAAAGTTGTGTGTGCTCCAACACTGGAGATTTTCAGAAGAGATTGTCTGGAATGGTATAGGGTCTTCTACTTGAGCAGAAGGATGGACCAGAACAGGGATCACCAACCTTTGGGGCCTCAGGGACCACCAAACTCATTATTTTAAATCCCAGGGACCACTAATTTGAATTTTGACTGACAGTGGCTTGCTGACGTTGGTGGGAGAGAGAGAGAGATCTGATTTAACCTCTCTCTCTCCCCCTACCCCATACACACACATACACAAATACACAGAGGTAGGAGTGGGATTCAAATTTCTTAACTGGTTCTATGGGCATGGCCTAATTTGTGGGTGTGACTTGGTCATGTGACTGGCTGGGCATGACTTGTATGTAAATATTATAAATATTTATGTAAATATTGAATTTCTTATTTAAAAAAAGAGCAACTTTTACCCAAAATCAGGCAAAGCAGGCAGGCAGATTCAATTGCTCACAGAATCACAGATTCATTCAGAGATCTATCTATCTGCCATTGGCTAGCTCAGTTTGTCACATAAAATTTG
>BHFT01046523.1:0-22380 GCA_004320025.1 Laticauda laticaudata
TTTACATCCCTGCTACATCCTCCCCACGTCCGTTCCTTTCCGTTGTTGTCCGCTCTGTTTATGCAAATTTGGGGCATTTTTGAAAGCGGATAACAGCGGATGGAAAATTTGCTCATCCGCTGTGTCCTTTTTACATAGGTTTTGCATCCGTCGGCCAGTGTGCCCTAGCCTTAAGGCAGGACGAACCCACCATCTCCTGGTCATTGGCTCAAAGTCACCTAGCATCTAAGGTTGGAGTAGAACTCATGGTATCCTAAGCCTGGTGCCTTAGCTGCGAGACTAAAATTGCTATTTCCTGCAGTGTCCTTACAATAAGCTGCTATACCAGCCTCCCTGATCCCAAACAATATGCAGTAATATTAGGACAAAAATTTTCAGGAGTTTTCAGTATTTTGTAAATTTAAAAATGTTGAAGTAATATTGTATTCTTTCAAGAGAGTGGTACTAGAGGGGGAGCTCTCGCCTCACAATCAGGAGGCTGTGAGTTCAGTCCTAGGTAGTGACAGATATTTCTCTCTCTGGCCACAATGAGTAAATATCAGCTGCAAACTCTGCATTGGTGACAGGAGGAGCATCTGGACAGTCAGCACTCAGCTCTATTCAGTTGCTCCGACTCCACTCTGATGCAAGGGATTACAGGGTCATTAAAAAATAAAAAAATGTATTATTTTGACAGCTGTTCCCTAATAAGCACCTCTTCTTTTCCCCCTCCTCCTCCTCCTTCTCCATCATTCAGGAATTGCATCCTGATGAAATCGACACAGATTCTGCCTACATCCTTTTCTACGAACAGCAAGGAGTGGACTATGCACAATTTTTGCCAAAGATTGAAGGCAAGAATATGGCAGATACCAGTAGCATGGATGAAGATTTTGAGTCCGATTACAAAAAGTACTGTGTCTTGCAATGAGCAAGACAGGCAAAACGGGTTTTGTAAAGGTTAGTCCAAGGAGATTGCATCACAAGGCTGGCAACAAAAGAGAACAAAAGGAAATACAGTTTTAACTGAGCAGAAGAGCTAGATGTAGTTTTTATTTTTATTTTATTTTATTTTAAATTTTCCTCCTGTGACCGGAAAGCACAACTAAATAAAAACAAAATAAAAAAAATACCAGGGGGAGAAAGAGAAACTCTAATTAAAATGAGCATTTATCAGATGGCATTTGCTTTGGTTTCCCATCTCTTGCTCCATGCCCAGAGGGTGGGGGAACACTCATAAACTGTTTTATTTTGCCTTCAGCCTTTAAACTGGCTTGACCTCAGCAAACTAAAGACTAGATGCATTTGAAGTTTTAGAAAGGTAATCCAGTGAAGAGGAAGAATAACTGTAGTCTGTTCGTTCCTTTGACCAATTTGCTCTTTGAGACGTCTGAAGTAAGTTGGGGTTGGGGAAAGAAATGACTTTTGGGAAATCTCTCTTCCAATTGTTGCTAATGATTAACTTGTAGTGTTGTCTTGACAACATGAAATTTCTACCTCCTTTTTCTGAAGTTTTATTCCATGTCTGCGAGGAGAAGAGGCACACGCAGACGGCAGGCACAAGCTGCAGAAAATTCCTGCAAACTTTCCCTGCTGTTCATTTTCTCACTTGATGTATTCATTAGCAGTTCCTTTCCATTGCCTTAAGAATAAAGTTTCCTCTTTTTTTTTTGACCTTGTGGAATTGTTCCAACCCCTTTGGCTTTCAGAGAGGTTCCAGAGCAGCTCCAGCAGCCTTTTGGCGCTTGAAATGGCTGGAGATCTGGAAACTGAGGCAGCTCCAGGTTGTTGCTGGGGGCAGTGAGTAGGCTAATTATTTGTCTTCATCCCACTTTGGATGGATTGGGGTGTTCTAGGAGCCAAGTGTTTCTCTGTGTACTAGAGGGTACTTGGGTAAGAAACCTGCTCTGGTTGTAAAAATATTTTGCCATTGTGGTTACCCTGTCTCCTCAACTTACAACTTTCATTCAAAAGAAGCTAATTCCTGATTTTTTTGGTGTATTGATCTGATCACTCTTGAGAATAGGAAAGTCAAATCAGGAATCTATTCTCCAACTCAACCCAACCCAATGCAACTCAACCCAGCCCATTGCAACTTACCCAACCCAACTTAATGCAACTCTACCCAACTCAAGTCAATCCAACTCAATGCAATTTAACTCAACCCAACCTGATGCAATTCTACCCAATCCGACCCAATGCAACTCAACCCAACCTATTGCAACTCAATCTAATGATCCAACCCAATCCAATTCAACCCAACCCAGTGCAATTCAACCTAATTCAACCCAACCTTTAAATCCCAGAAACAGTGGAGCCTGGTTGAGTGTTTGAGCCAACAGTGTGTCAGTGATGGCTGATGGGAAATGTGTACCCAAAGGAGGACTAGAGGCAGGGAGGGATCAAAAAGTTCAAGATGGAGTCTATGACTATAATCAAAATTCTATCCCCCTTTTTTTTACTTGTGTCACGTGTGCAGGAGATGGATAGGGCTTCAGAAGGGCAGTGACAGCCGCCATCTTGATTTTTAGGACCTCCATCCCCCAAGTAGTCGCCCCTCACAATGGAGATGGAGTACAAAGTTAACAGCCTCTTCTTCCGCACTCCTAGCACCAATCCTTCATTTGTGGTAGACTTTTTGAAAGGAGAGAGTCCTCACAAATATTGTTCTCTCTTCCTTCATTGGAGGGAGTGCCAGTCATGTTTTTTTTTTATTATTTGCACTTTAAAAATAATAATAAAATCATAGCAGAGTTCATTTTTCAGTGCTTTTGAGATAGCTGTGTGCATGCTTGAGTGTGTGTCCTTTCCATTCCTTTTTCTTTCAAAAAGCAACGTTAACATGTCTGAAGGATGACCATCAGCGATGGAGAGGTTGTCCATTCTACCACCCAATAGGCCATCCTTTTGGTCAGCCAACCCTGTCCCCGGAAGGAATATTAATACTTCAAACCCACTTAAAAACCTACATATTGTGGTTTTTAACCATCTCTTGATGGTGATTCCCCTTTATCTGTTCTTGTAGGTCAGCCAGAGTCAAAGCAGAGCAGTGAGATAAATCTTGTAGGTCAGCCAAAGGCAGAGCAGAGCAGTGAGGTGAGTGGCTGCATAAATTTAATAATTAAATGAAAGGAGGAATTAAATTGTCAGCCATGTCCAGCTTCTTGAATGGAAATGGATTGAGAGAGCAGGATAATGAGGGAACTACAGCAAATGTTCCCATTTTCTGGTGAACTGAAAATTATTTGATTTGAAAATCCTTCCTACATCTGCATTTGTTAAGTCAAGCCCTGAATCGGACACACACCCCTCCTTATTCCAATCAGATGATGAAATAAGGTTGATCAGAGGTTAGGATAAATCATCATTTCTTCATAAACGAAGCCTCTGAATCAGCTCTTAGCAATACAGTGAGATTTTAAAAGAACAGCAAAGGTGAGTTTTGCTACTAATTTGGAAATCTATAGCATGTAGGACTATCTCAGCCTTCCACTGTTCTTTGAACTGGTTCTGTCAATCCTTCCCTTACTGAGAACCTGACAAAAATCCACATTATTTCTTTCAGCTAATTTCCCTGTCGTTCCCTCATTCCCCCCACAAAGCAAAATCTCTTAGATTTTGTCTGCATCAGGCTATCTTCTTCCAACTGCAGTGTTCTCAGAATACTTTTTTTTTTTAAACTCCCGTTTTTCCTGGTACCCTTTTCTGGCAGTTCCAGGACATTGTGGCTTCGTCTAAACTCACGTTAGAAACAAGGATTAGTGTTGAAGCTTGGCAAACATGGAGAAGGATTGCAGGGGTCAGGTGGACCTTAACATTTTAGCCTGCTCTTTGGTAGGTGTTTCTCAACTCTCAGAATTCCCCATCCAGACTGTTTTCAAATTGGCGGACTTTAACTCCCCAGAATTCCCCAGCCAGGAAGCAACACAGATCTTAATTCACCCTGAGTAGGGAATTCTGGGCGTTAAAAGTCCCCCCAATGTAAAACATGCTGGCTGAGGAATTTTGGGAGTTGAAGTCCAAGGCACCAAGGTTGAGAAACACTGCCGGAGAATCCAACAGTTGACAGTTGCTCAGTCTTTTGACGGTCTCTTTGAAACTATTTGCGTCCGAGCAACTCAGCCATGCACTGTGGAACTTAACCCATCCAAGTGATGTGGCACCATCATCCAGTGGTTGCTTGTGTTGGGGCCCTTTGTCACTTCCATTAATGTGTGCATGTGTGTGAAAATTGCAGATGGGGTCATTTCAAACCCAGATCTGCTGGACTCATGGCAGAAGGTTATGGCGCAACCTAAGGAGAAGGAGGACCTAGTAGTGTCTCTTAGCTTGCCATGCAAGATCAAACCACCATCATCTATAAAGTCCCATAATCCCTGACTGTACTGATGAGGCCTGTGTAGTCCAGAGTAGCTCCTGAAAACCAACTTCCCACCACCAGTTCTCAGTTGTGTGATTTATAGTGTGACGTTCCCCCTTTTGCCAAAAAACAAGCCAGCATCTTGTTGAACACATCGTATGATGCCTATCAATCTGTGATGTAGCCAAATCCTGGGGGCGGGGAGAGATTTTAACAATGCATTGGCCCCTAATTGTCCATTTTCTTGACCTCTCTGAGCATGGAGAAAATCCCTACTTTAAAAACTCTCTCTTTGAAGATCCCTTCCATGTCGCTCTTCATCTCTTCGTTTCTTTTGGAAACAGTTTGGGTTTAAGTTCCAGCCCAGCATGATCAGCTCACCTCGTCTTTAATCTGCCATGCTTTGTTACATTGGTTGTAATGATTAATATTTTTTTTAAGAAAAAAGATTTAAATTAATTCCTAAATTTAATAGGAAAAACAAAACAAATGATTTAAGTTAACTGTTTAACTATATTTGCTCTGTAAATTATTGTATAAAACCTATTGACAACGCACTGAATTTAGAAAGACTGTGTACATAAGTACTGTGTAAATAATTCAAAGGGGAAAAAACAAAGTATTAATGTATTGGGATATGAACTGTATTAAAAAAACCAAGTCCAAGTAACTGTATATGGAGTGAACTTGTCTATCTGTAAGTATATTATTCAAGCAAATTAAATACTGTGGATGCAACTCAACTCTGTCGACCGATTCATCATTGGAAAATTTGAGGGGGCAGCTTCCATAAAAATTAAATTACTCAGTTTTGATAGGGAAATAACACCATGACATGACCTTTCTCCTGGGTTATCCGTTACCTGCAAAAACAAATATTGTCATTCATTCACTCACTCATCCATTCATTGAATTTAAGTACAGGTAGTCCTCAACTTATGATCACAATTGAGCCCAATATTTCTGCTGCTAAGAAAGATTGTTGTAGAGTGAGTTTTGCCCCATTTTATGACTTTTCTAGCCACAGTTGTTAAATGAATCACTGCAGGTGTTAAGCTAGTTACACTGTCGTTAAACAAATTTGGCTTCCCCTCTTAACAAAGCACCTAAGGGCAGGACAAAAAGCAATTGGTAGAAATTAATCAAGGAGAGAAGCAACTTAGAACTAAGGAAAAATTTTCCCGACAGTTAGAACAATTAATCAGTGGGACAACTTGCCTCTAGAAGTTGTGAAAGCTCCAACACTGGGAGTATTTAAGAAGAGATTGGACAACCATTTGTCTCAAGTGGTATAGAGTTTCCTGCTAGGCAGGGGTTGGACTAGAAGACCTCCAAGGTCCCTTCCAATTCTGTTATTGTATTCTATTCTAACTTTACTTGTCAGGACATCACAAAATGTGATCACATGATCCCTGGGACACTGCAACTGTCATAAAAAGAGGTGATCATGTGACCATGGGATTGCTACAACAGTCATAAGTGTGAAAAAAAATATTCATAAGTCACTTTTTTCAATGCCGTTGTATGTTTGGTCACTAAACAAAAGTTTGTAAGTTGAGGACTATCTGTACCGTACTGCCAAAACTCTCCTAGAGGCAATTTTGGGTGGCTTGCAAACATTAAAACCAGTAGTCGTTAAAATGACAGAACAGTAACAAACCACACGAGTAAGTATGTTTAAAAAGTACAGTATAATAAATGTTAACAAATGGTGATCCTAGGAATAAAAGTATGGGTGTACTTAATTTCATTTATGAACTCTGCAGCCAGCAGGTGGTGGCATTTGCTTCCAAATTCTTCCAAACTTCCAAAAAGTTTGTGGTCAGTTTCATGACATCTCCGTTTTCAGTCTGTTGTTTCTTGACTTCTGGAATTTTTTCCTTATGAATAAATAAAAAATAAATAAAAATAAGGAAAACAGTGTTGCACATTTATTTACATTTAGAGAGTAATTTCAGGTGAGAGGTAGGTGATCTGTGGCTTCCTCACCACAGGTAGTTCTTGACTTACCACAGTTCATTTAGTGACCATTCGAAGTTTCCATGGCACTGAAAACCATTTTCACACTTAACAACAGCCCTTTGCGGCATCCCAATGGTCACCTGCTTTTCAGAGGCTGCGCAACAGCATAGCTGTCTTGTGCAGGGGCCCCACAAGAGCACATCTGATTATCAGGCAGCCCCCCAAAGTCACACAAGAATGGGCCATGCTTTCGAGAATGGCTGTCAGGTGTTGGTGAACCCTGGCACATCAACCCAAAACCTCCACGGCATGTTACCTTTGACACATATGTCATATGTTTGCCATCACTGATCTAACAGGAAAACAAATGCGAGAAGATTCTTCTAAGAAATTCTTTAAAATGGAGAGGAAAGAGAAGAAGAGAGAAAAATGGAATGGAATGGAATAGAGAAGAAAAGAACAGAAAAAAATAGAATAGCATGGAATGGAATGGAACGGAATGGAAAAGAACAGAATAGAGTAGAGTAGAATAGAATAGAATACAATAGAAACAATGAAATATAATTTTAACCCTTTGTGCGGTGTAGTCTGGGCAACTGAATGGAGCAAGCAGAGTGTTTAATGGCCGGATGCCCTTCCTATCACCAGTGTGGAGTTTTGTTCAATAGATATATTCTCATTGTGCCCAGAGAGAGAAATATCTGCCTCTACCTAGGATGGAACTCACAGTCTCCTGATTGTGAGGTGAGAGGTCCACCTCTAGGCCACTGCACCATTCCAAAAAATGGAATAGCATGGAATGGAATGGAATGGAATGGAATAGAATAGAATAGAATAAAACAACAGAATAGAATATTTGGTCAAGTGTGATTGATTAGACACAAGAAATTTGTCTCTGGTGCAGAAGCTCTGACAGAGTACATGCAAAGCAACTGAGTAATAATCATAATGATATTACCAATAAGAGGGGATAGTAAGATAAGGATAATAATAATAATAATAATAATAATAATAATAATAATAATAATAATAATAATAATAATAATAATAATAACAATAATGATACAACCGTATAACACGGGTAAATGTACACAGACATTAGAACTGGAATGGCTGCAGCAATAACTTGTTGAAAATATAAACCTCAAGAAAAATATATAAAAAAGAACCAAATCACTAAGGAAGAGCCAGACAATCACCTGGAAACAATATAGATAGTTCTCGATCTATATCCACAATTGGGACCAGCATTTCTGTTGTTAAGTGAGTCATAGCTGATTTTATTATCTTTTAGCCATTGTTAAGCAAATTATTGCAATTGGTAAGTGAATCACATGGCCATTAAGTGAATCCATTTTCCCCCATTGACTTTGCTTTTGTTGGAAGATGGCGATCAAATGATCCTGGGATATTGTGACCATTGTAAATTCATGCCAGTTGCCAAGCACCCTAATTTTGATCCCATGACTGTGAGGATGTTCTGGTGGTCATAAGTGCGAGGATAGGTCTTAAGTCACTTTTTTCGGTGCCATTGTAACTTCAACCAGTAGCACAACAAATGGTCATAAATCAAGGGCTACCTGTAAGCGAGGAAGTTTGTAAAGGTGCATTTTCAAGAATCAACTGGACTTTCTATTTTTTCTTTGAAGACATTTCGCTTCTCATCCAAGAAACTTCTTCATTTCTGGAAGGATGGTGGGAAAATGGAAGGATTTATATTCCTTGCAGACAGCTGGTCATTTGCATCCTTTTAGAACATCACTGAGGCCACTTGGAGTCCCAAAGGTGTATTTTCAAGAAGTAACTGGACCTTCTGGTTTTTCTTTGAAGACGTTTCGCTTCCCATCCAAGAAGCCTCTTCAGCTCTGATTGGATAGTGAAACGTCTTCAAAGAAAAAACCAAAAAAGTCCAGTTGCCTCCTGAAAAAGCACCTTTGGGAGAACCACGACCAGGATGATGGAGAATCTACAGACTTTTGAGTTATACAATTTGGGATGAACGCCCTTTGAATGGTGTGGGAGTAGGAATGGATTTCCAGAGGAAGAATTGCAGAATACAGGAACCAGGAGCGCTACTCGGGCGACCCCGAAGACACAGAGAAACCTTCCAAGTGGCTTCAACAACCCTTGAAAAAGGATGCAAATGACCAGCTGTCTGCAAGGAATATAAATCCTTCCATTCCCCACCATCCAGACAGAGCTGAAGAAGCTTCTTGGAGGAGAAGCAAAATATCTTCAGAGGCATGTCTATGGAGATGCTCAGTCCTTCAGGCCATGGTTGCCCCAAATGTGCTTTTTTTCTCAAGAGGCAACTGGACTTTCTGGTTTTGCTTTGAAGATGTTTCACTTCTCCTCAGGGGTGGGGCCACTGGGGGCTCACAGGGGTTTAGGAGAGCCTCTAACTAAGATTCTGTGGAGTTTAGAGAACCCCAAATTTCACTCCTGGCTGACCCCACCCTTTCTTCCCCCCCAGGAGTCCCCATGCAACCTGTTTCGGATGCAGGTAAGTGTAGGGTGCACGCTGAGGCTTGGGGAGGATAAATATGGGCCTCCTGGAAGTTCAGGAAAGCCAGAAATTGGTTTGTTTCCAGCTTCCAGAGAGCCTCCAGAGCCCAAGGGAGGCTATTTTCATCCTCCCGGAGGCTCATGAAAAGCCTATGGAGCCCGGGGAGGGCAAAAACATCCCCCCCGCCATGGTGCAAGAGGCTGACTAGGCCACACCCACCATGGCCACGCCTACCCAGCAATCGGGCAGAGGATCCTTTGCTAAAATTTTTGAAGCCCACTCCTCCTCCAAGAAGCTTCTTCAGCTCTCATTCTGATGGTGGATAAAGGAAGGATTTTATATTCTTTCCATTGGTCATTTGCATCCTTTTAGACAGTCATTGAGGCCACTAGGAGGTTTATCTGTATTCTCAGGTCTTTTGAAGACATTTCACTTCTCATCCAAAAAGCTTCTTCAGTTCTGACTTGGATGGTGGGGAATGGAAGGATTTATATTCCTTGCAAACAGCTGGTCATTTGCATCCTTTTAGATGGTCATTGAGGCCACTAGGAGATTTATCTGTATCCTCAGGTCTTTTGAAGATGTTTCACTTCTCATCCCAGAGGCTTCTTCAGTTCTGACTTGGATGGTGGGGAATGGAAGGATTTATATTCCTTGCAGACAGCTGGTCATTTGCATCCTTTTAAACAGTCATTGAAGCCACTAGGAGGTTTATCTGTGTCCTCAGCGTCACCTGAGTGGTGCAACTGGTTGTGGAGCTTTTTTGGAACTGTTGAAAGGACTGCAATCTAAAACACAATCCTTTCAACAGTTCCAAGAAGGCTCCACACCCATTTGTACCATTCAGGTGACCCAGATGTTCAAAGAAAAACCAGAAAGTCCGGTTGGCTGTTGGACAGCCATGACCTGGATGACTGAGAATCTTTACAGACTTTCACAAAGGCTACTAAAAGCATCAACCCAGCAAAGATTTCTTCAGATGCCTTCAAAATAAAGGCAAGAGAAGATTTCGTATGTAGATATTGTGCGGACAGCAAAAATGCTAGTAGGGAAGAAAGGGAAGAAACAGTTCAATTCCTATTTTAGCATAGGCTCTCAAACAAGGCATATGTCCCACCCAATAATTGTACAAACCCTGCTGAAGAAACTTGAGTTTGATAGAAACACAGTCAGGAGATTCCTTCTGATCTCAAATGAGCTCACATCTCCAAAATCAGATGGGAGATTTTGTAGGAAACATCTGTGCAAACAACGGCACAGATTGCATCTAGATGTTAGAAGTTAACTTCCTTAGAGTAAAAACAAAAACAAAACCAAGGAGATATAAATATGTATATTAATCCAATGTGTAATTAAGCTTGGGAATTTGCTACTAGTACCATGAAATGTGAGACCCAACTACTAACTTTGCTGGTTTCAAAATAAGGATTGGACCAAGTGATGGAAGGTGTTGGGATCAAAAGCTATTAGCCTTGATGGTCATTGAATTAACTCTGAAGGCCACCTGCTGAGATATGAATGGGCTTCTTTGTGCAATGGTTATCCATTGTCAGAACAGATGGGTGCAGCTAACCAACTGCCCAGGGAAGCCCAGCAGATGGCCTTCAGAGGCAGTCAATCATCAAGACTAATAGCCACTGGTCCCCTTAACTTCCATGAATTGGTCTAACTCTTTTTAAAGCCCACAAGTGATTTTCCCAAAAGGCAATTGGAATGTCAGCTGTGGAATCTTTATTCATTGCTGCCACATAACTTGAGAAAGTGGGAGGGGGGGTGATATTAATTGAGTAGCTTTTAGTAGACAAAATAGAATTCTTTTGATAGTTCAAGGTCAAAGAGTGTGGCACAGAGAGAATTGGAACTTACTTTGGGATTGGTGCATGTGATGTGATGATGAGTAAAAAGGGGATGGTTTGTAGGTTGGGAAATTGTGGGAAGTCCAGGAAACTTTTATTTTGGAATTCCACAGATGTGCCAGATGCTATTCTAACAAAAATACTTTTGAGATTATGCTTGTCTTGAAGTTATTGATCGGAATGGATGTTCCCTGGAACATTGTCGTGGAACTTCTTCTTCTTCTTGTTTTCTTTGAAAACATTTCAGTTCTCATCCAAGAGATGTCTGTGGAGATTCTCAGTCATCCAGGTCAGGGTTGTGCCAAAGCTGCTTTTTTTAAAAGAGGCAACTGGACTTTCTGGTTTTGCTTTGAAGACATTTCACTTCTCATTCAAGAAGCTCCTTCAGCTCTGACTGGATGGTGCAGAATGGAAGGATTTATATTTCTTACAGGTCATTTGCATTCTTTTTAAATAGTCATTGAGGCCACCTGGAGGTTTACCTGTGTCTTCAGGCTCACTTGTGTGCTACCTTTTGCACCACTCAGGTGACCCTGAGGACACAGGTAAACGTCCAAGCAGCCTCAGTGATGCTCTAAAAGGACACAAATGACCAGCTGTCTGCAAGGAGTATAAATCCTTCCATTCCTCATCATCCAGTCAGAGCTGNCATCATCCAGTCAGAGCTGAAGAAGCTTCTTGGATGAGAAGTGAAATATCTTCAAAGCAAAACCAAAAAGTCCAGTTGCCTCTTGAAAAAAAAGTGCCTTTGGGATTCTTATCTAAGAAGCTTCTTACGTTCTAAGAAGTATTCAGTTCAGAACTGAGGAAGCATCTTGGATGAGAAGCAAAATGCTTTCAAAGAAAAAAAAGCCAGTTGCTTTTTGGAGGGAAAAAACAGCTTTGGAACAACCATGACTTGGTTGATTGAGAATCTCCATAGATATGTTTTTTTAAAGCCAACCACACTGGTAACCAGCACCACATGTCCTAGTGGCAAACTCCCAAGATGTTTTAGAAAATGTTCAAATGACAAAGATTTTAGATATGATCTCCCAAAGGCCAAAGTTCTTGTCCTAATCCATCACTAAATTTTAATCTCTGTTCAAGGTCCCAGTGACTTCTGCTTCCTCTTATCATAACACATGATGTTCTATCTTTTGATATTTATAATGATGAATAGAAGTCTTGCAGAAGAATTTCTCCACTTATCTTCCCCTGTTAGCTAGAAACAATGATGTAGATTTATAACTCAAACTTAAAATGAAGTTTTGTTTGTTTCAGAGAGGATGACTGAACACAGTTTGTTCCAATCCACATTTCTCAGGCTACTCTGGGCCAGGGAGAAATTAATTATGTTTTCCAACTTGGCATACACAGAATATATTGAGACCAAATTTGAAACTAATTTGAAAAAGAAAGGAAAGGAAAAAAGAAAGGAAAGAAAAGAAAAGGAAAGGAAAAAAGAAAGGAAAGGAAAGAGGCAAGGAAAAGAAAGGAGAAAAGGAAAATAGTAGAATCTATAAAATGTTTAGACTAAATGCGGCAACTGTTTATAATTCAATTAACCAGCAAAACAAAAACAAAGTTTCACATATTCTCCATGGTTATAAAAAGCTCTTTGTTCTGATAAAAAGTCAGGAAGCAATTATTTAAAACAAATATTTTGTTTAATAGCCAGGTTCCCTTCTTCTTCCTTCTGTCCCTCCTTTTTATCCTCTCCCTCTCTCTCTCATTTTTTATTATTAATTTCCTGAAGGCTGTTTCTCAAATGTCACCATTCTCCTTTCAGCTTTAAGGATATTAAGATCTGAGAAGAATCAGTCCAAAGGTCTAAAAAGTCTCATGTTCTGGTTTCACCAGGAGTTTCGAGAGTCACCCAAAGTGTAAAGCCAGCAAAAATAACAGAATAACAGAGGTGGAAGGGACTTTAGAGATCTTCTTGTCCAACCCCTTGCTCAAGCAGAAAACACTTTACCAGACTTATCTTTGTGTTAAACCTTGGAGCTTCATCATCCTATAAAGTTAATGACTGACCCCCCTTCATCTCCACTCCTGAGAAAGTTGTTACTGAATATTTATTTTAATCTCTCACAGGAGTGGAAAATTATTCAATCAGCAGGCAGCCCTCCACATTAATTTCAAATCATTACAGGTCATTTAATTTAATAAAAATGACCTGTAAATTAAACAAAAGCCTACTGAGGTTTTTCATTGCACACTTTTAGCATCTAAACTAGGTGTTTTTCAATGTTGGCAACTTTAAGAGGTGTGGCCTTCAACTCCGAATTCCCCAGCCAGCATGGCTGGCTAGGGAATTCTGGGAGTTGAAGGCCACACCTCTTAAAGTTGCTAAGGTTGAGAAATATGGATCTAAGTGATGAAAATTCTCCATCATGGTACCCAAAAATTCAGGAACTTCCAATAACTTCCAATATTTGTTGGTTAGGGTTGAACTGAATTGTTCTTGGTGCTCACTGAGCTTGGTTGTAAAATGGGGCATATAGCCCACTTAACAAAGGCTTCACTCAGTGATGGAAATGTTGGCCTCGGTTGTAATCGTAACATGAGGACCACCTGAGTTCTGGATTGAACTGCAACAGGAAAAAAGCAGCACTGGCATCATGAAATTTTTGCCATGCTCCCATGGGCTTGGTCCTCTCAGCCAAACAAAACTCAGCTTGATGGATTTATATTCTGAACAACCATCAATCAAATTACAATGTGCTTTTTCATCCCTGAATTATATATGGTATTCAGCTTTGTTCGTGTATTTTCCCACGTCATTATAGTTGTGCTTTTAAAGTAGTAGCAACATTTCACATAAACGGCTGTGAAAGTCTGACTCACAGATGAACACAATGCAGAAGCCTGATGATGGCAGATGAGATTCTGCCAAAACGTTGCTACAACTTTAAAAGCACAACTATCATGAAATGGGAAAATACCCGAACAAAGCTGAATACCATACATGTAAGTGCCCGAGAAAACTTAAAATTATATATAAATTATCTTCTGTATCTTCTGTATCAATGTGGAAGTCCTTTGAGGGAACACCTACAGGAAATGGATGCACACTCCCTTGTACACATACCACCCTCTCATCTCTCCAAAGACTTGTGTTGACGCTGTTTGAAGGACCCAGAAAAGGAAGTTTATTTCTGATAAAATAAACAGACTATCCACAATCCTTTGGCTGCCCATGGCGCTGTGTCCAAACACAACCTCTCGCCAAAGAGTTGCACATGTTTGTGGTTGCCTTGAGCCAAAAGTCCATGGCCAGCATCAAGTTTGCTGACCCATTTTTTTCAGCTCAGAGGTTTTCCATAGTCCCAGGTCTCTAGTTGTATCTGGTGTTGGATGTTATAACCCACCCCTCTTCTAGAAAAATGAAATATTTTAGGATATACTAAAAAGGCAGAATATTTTCCCTAAAAGAGAAGTAGAAACTAAGAGAGGCAGAAACTCAGCCCCCCCACCTTTGTCAATGGGCCATTAAGGTTATTCTGCATAACAAAGGTCTACCTCCTTTAGGCAGAGCCATTTCATTGCCCTTCATTGCAACCACCCATCAAATTTCAACCAAACTTAGCACACAGACAACCTACAAAGCTAGCTAGGACCTCTGACAGCAACCAATCAGGATACTCTTCCTATATCCCAGGAAGTTCAAAGCTCAGAGAGGAAAAAAAACCCAGGGACTCTCAGCATCTCCTCCCCTTTCTTCGTCCAGGAGCTCCAAGGCATTTGATCCTGTCCACCATGTTTCCAGTGTCTTTCTCCCCACTTGGAACTGAACCCAGAAGGATAATTCTTCCAACAATTGGATGTAGTTGGGTATGCAAAGTTGTATAGAAAAAAATGGTAGTGTCATTTTCTGAACTTATTCTATCTCTATCTGCTAAGTCAGGGGTCCCCAGCCTCTGGCACTCGTCTGCAGCATGCCAGGAACCAAGCCACCGCACAAACAAGCGAAGTTCCATCCACAGGATGCAGGGAGCACGCAAAGCCACATCCCCTCCGGGCTGCGAAACAACCTCTCTCCGCAGAACCAGTCCCTGATGCCCAAAAGGTTGGGGGTCTCCGTGCTGGACCGTGTTTCTCAACCTTAGGGACTCTTTAAGTTGTGTGGACTTCAGCTCCCAGAATTCCTCAGCCAATCAGGCGCTCTTTATCTCTCTCTCTGTTTCTCTGTGTCTCTGTTTCTCTCTCTGTGTGTCTCTGTCTCTTATCTCTCATCTATCTTTCATGTATCTTTCATGTATCTACCAATCTCTCTATCTCTATCTATCGTCTGTCTGTCTGTCTGTCTGTCTGTCTGTCTGTCTATCTATCTATCTATCTATCTATCTATCTATCTATCTATTATTCTATCTATCTATCTATCTATCATATCTACTGTGTTTCTCCAACAATACCGCCTCACCAATAGGAAGCCCCTCCATGATTTATAGGCATTCAATTTCAAAATCGAATTAAGCCCCTCCCCCCAAATTAAGGCCCATATTAAACATGCGAAATGGAGGGGAATGGTGGGGGGGCTTGCATTTAGGAAGTACTTGCATGCCTGGATATAGTGCTACCTGTGTTGGTGGGGCACTTCATTCCGGGAGACCTTCCGCCACCATTGCTTCTCATTCTCCCTTGCTGTCGAGGCAATTTGGCGCAGCCATGTACGGCCAGTCAGGGCTCCTTCCTGCAACCGGAGCCCTGAGGAGACACTTGGCTTCAGCACTCCCATCGCCGCGTTCCGATGGAAGGCGCTTGCCCGAGAGGATCTCTCCCTTTCTCTCTCTCTCTCTCTCTCTCTCTCTCCCCGCAAGGTCTGCGCTGCGGCTGAGGAGGAGAGGCTGCAGCCAGTTTCTTCCACTTGCTGAGAGGTGAGAAGCCACGGCTTTATACAGCAAGCGAAGCGCTGCTCGCCTGGGAGAGATTTGGGAACGAGGGGCAGGAGGAGGCACCCGCGGCTCGCTTTCCCGGCTCTGCCCAGCCCGCTCGGCTCTGGCGCGGCCCTGGCGGGATGAGTGGAGGGTCCAGCGGGGAGGCGCTCGCTGCCTTGGTGAGAGCTCTGCCGCCGGGAAGGAAGACAGGCGGTTGCAGGGAGGAGCCCTGACTGGCCACACGTGGCTGCGCCAAAGCTGCGGCAGCAAGGGAGAAGGAAAAGGTCTCCCGAACCCCAAGATGTCGCCGCCCGCCCACCCGAGGATGCAAGGGGGGGAATTAAGTCACCCCTGAAAAGATGGCCTAGCCGTTTTTTGGGGGGTCAAAAAAATATAAGGCCCGGCCTTATAATGTGAGAAACACGATATCTATCCATCTATCCATCTATCCATCTATCATCTAGCTACCTATTCTCTCTATTCTACCTAGCTATTCTCTCTTTCTCTCTCCCCTCATCTGTCTGTCTCTCTGTTTACATATCTCTCTCTCTCTCTCTCTCTCTCATCTATCTTTCTATCATCTATCATCTACTATCTATCTATATCTATCTAATCTATTTATCTATTTTCTCTTCTCTCTCTCTCTCTCACCATATATTTTGGGTATTTAAGAATATATATATTGCGTACCATTTAAATAGTTCCAAAAATACAAATACAAACAGCAAAATTCTCTTGCATTTTTAAAATTCATTTGAATGCTCAACCCAGAAGAAAAGCTCTTAAATAATATAAAAATACATGTGAGGTTTTATATATTCATCCACACTATATGAACTCTAAACATACATGTTGCTTCTTTCCCTGATTTTACTTTTGCATTTTTCCATAAGCTCTTTGCGATTCAATTTATTGCAAGTAAGAAAATAATTCAGTTGCAGTGTTTTTTAAATCTCTAGAGAAGGAGACAGCATACTGTATATAAAATATTCAGGTCATAACTGTCATCAACCATTCTGTGTCAATCCCCATTGGTATTTCTGGGACACAGAAGAGAAATGTTAATTTCTGGCTACAGAAAATGCACTGAGAGGCCCAAAGCTGCCCATGGTTAGTGCAAAGTGAGGCTGGCAATCTTTGCATTCAACACGGGTCACCCCAAATTATTTCCATTAAAAGCGTGTGTTAATGAATGCCAGCTAAATATCAATAAAAAAATATAAAAAAAAATTATAACAGCAATCAGAAGGGCCAAGAAACCATCACTAATTTAGCAACTGGACTCTAGCAAACTTTTAATCAGTTAAGCTCAAGAATGTTTCAGTTGGTTAAAAAAATGTCTAAAGAAGAAATGTCACAGCTATGGTTTTCCCAGGAATCATGCGCAGCTGTGAGAGTCAGATCATAAGGAAGGCTGAGAGCCAAAGAATTCATCATCTTCTTTTAATGACCCTATAATCCATTGCAGGGTGGAGTCTGGGTAACTGAATGGAGCTGAATATTTACTGGCCAGATGCCCTTCCTGTTGCCAATGTAAAATTTTGTCCAGCAGATATATTCTCAGAATGCCCAGAGAAAGAAATATCTGCCTCTACCTAGGATCGAACTCACAGCCTCCTGATTGTGAGACGAGAGCTCCACGTCTAGGCCACTGCACCACTCTGAGAGCTGAAGCAGTGATACTTTCAAATTGTGGTGCTGGAGGACACTCTTGTGAGTTCCTTGGACAGCAGTCAATCCTAAAGGAAACCAACACTGACTGTCCTTCAGAAAGGCCCAGTGGTGGGATTCAAATTTTTTTACTACCAGTTCTGTGAGTGTGGCTCGGTGGGCATGGCAGGGGAAGGATACTGCAAAATCCCATTCCCTCCCCACCCCACTAACCTGCTTTCCAGCTCCATTCTCCTGTGCAGGGCAACACAAGAAGACCCAGCCAATCAGCTGGGACTCGAGAGACAGAGAAGAGATGGGGGCGGGGCCAGCCAGAGGTGGGATTGGCCATTTCTCCAAACTACTCAAAATTTCCGCTACCGGTTCTCCAGAACTGTTCAGAGCCTGCCGAATACCACCTCTGGGAAGGGCAGATCTTGAAGCTGAAGCTCAAATATCTTGTCCACCGAATGAGAAGAGCAGACTCATTGGAGAAGACCCTGAGGTTGGGAAAGATGGAAGGTCGAAGAAGAAGGAGAGGGCAGAGGATGAGACGGTTAGATGGTGTCATCCATTCAATGAATATAAATTTGGACAAACCCCAGAAGACAGTGGAGGACAGAAGGGCCTAGCATCCTACAGTCCATGGGATTACAAAGAATCAGACACGATTTAGTGATTAAACAACAAAAGAAGAAGAAAAAGAAAGAAGAACTATTTTCTTCATGGAGATACTTCCAAGCCATCTTTGGAAGAAATGTCTTCCTGTCTCTCATTTTAGAAGGAATGCCTCCTTGGAAATGGTGATGGCTGTGATGTCAAAATTTCAAGGATGCTTTTATCTCCACAGTGGATTGTTTTGGTTCCTGAACAAGTAGCAGGTGGGTTTTGATACAACATCTCTCTTCGACATGTGCAAAAGATGGAAGTCCTTATATTTGCTCTCTAGGATGCTAGAAAATAAAGATTTCTTGATTCCTTCACTTTAGACAAGAATCCAAGGAGTATCATTTCTTCAAGAGGGAACAGAGAAGTGGAAAATGTTTGGATTATCAGCCTCCTTGGAAGCTGGATGAGAATTTGGCTTCAAAATATCTTCTGCTTCTTGGGCCATATCTGTCATCGGACATTGGCGATCATATTGGCAATCAAAATATTGGCGGGGGCTAAATTCTCCTGTTTAGAGATATCCTATTACTTCCAAAAGGGGAGGGAATATTCTTTTCTTTCTCTTTTCGGGATGATGATGGGGAAAAAAAATACAATGAAATTGTAAACAGGACAGATAAAAGTATAAGTATAATTACTCTGAAGATATGGAAATTTGGAAAAGGATATGAAATAAAATTAGAAATGAACGAGAAGTTGTAAAATAAAGCGGAGGAAAGTAAATGAAGAAAAAAATAATGACATCTATAAAGTAATGATAAGATATGAAATTGAATATAGAAAGATGAGTATGTAATTAAGATTATGTCTGTATGGACATAAAAGCCCAGTCTAGCACAATACCACTAAAAAAAAAAAAATCACTTGTCTGAAATAGTATAGGGTCTCCTGCTTGAGCAGGGGGTTGGTCTAGAAGACCTCCAAGGTCCTTTTCAGCTCTATTCTGATTGATTGATTGATATAAAAAAAAGGCAGCTGTTCAATCACACACTGTCATAAGTGCCATTTAAACTTTTTCAGCCATGCTCTGCTTGCAAGTCTTCTCCAAAGATCACGTGAAGTTTATAATGCCTTGGGAAGGCCACACTTGGAATACCGCATCCAGTTTGGGTTGCCATGTTGTAAAAAAGATGTTGAGAAAACAGCAACAAAGATGATTAGGGGACTGGAAGCCAAAACATGGAAAGAACAGTTGCTGGAACTGGGTATGTCTAGTTTGATGAAGAGAAGGACCAGGGGAGACATGATAGCAGTCTTCCAATATCTGAGGGGCTGCCACAAAGAAGAGGGAGTGAAGCTATTCTCCAAAGCAACAGAAGGCAAGACAAGAAACAACGGATGGAAACTAATCAAGGAGAGAAGCAACCTAGAGCTAGGGAGAAATTTCCTGACAGTGAGAACAATTAATCAGTGGAACAACTTGCCTCCAGAAGTTGTGTGTGCTTCATCACTGGAGGTTTTTAGGAAAAGATTGGATAACCATTTGTCTGAAGTGGTATAGGGTTTCCTGCCTAAGCAGGGGGTTGGACTGGAAGACCTCCAAGGTCTTCTAAGATTCCACCAGTTCACACCTATTTTCTAGAACTGGTTGTTAACATTCTAAGCAGTTCGGAGAACTAGTTGTTAGAAGTAATTACAGGGCTAATCCTGTAAGGAAGGCAGGAAGGAAACATTCTGGTGTTGCTTATAGAAACTGCCTGTCCATTGACCCTTGTTACATTCTTGGCAGGACGAGACTTCCTGGCTCAGAAACTTCTCTTGAGTTTTTTTCCCCTCCTTTGGTGGTACTTTGCCTGTGTGGAGTGACCATTCAAAGTTACAATGGCATTCAAAAAAGTGACTTATGACCATTTTTCACACACGACTGTTGCAATATCCCCAACAGTCATGCGAGGTCAGGTGAGGAGATGGTGCCTCGATGTGAGTGATATGGAGTTGGCCACACCCAGCCAATAAAATGACCATCAAGTCACGCCCACCAATTAACCCACACCCACAGAACCGGTTGTTAAAAAATTTGAATCCCACCCCTGGTCCCTTCCAACTCTGTTATTCTATTCTACGTTCAATGTTTCCTTCCCATGCAACCATTTTTGTCTTCCAGTAAGAAAAAAAAGCTTAATTGCATTGCAGAAATCCTGAAAGAATAAAATTTTGGCATGCAGGAATCAACATAGAGGCCAGAGGGTCTTATATAGAACATATGCAGCCCCCCAAGTCATTTCTGGTACACGTCCATGGACATGCATACATAAACACAAACAAACAGACACACACAGAGACAGACACACACAGGACACACATATCACCCTGGAAAAATTCTGTGTAAATACAGATCTTGTAGAAACTATTCCATTATGAATCCAGTAATAAAACCCAGGTATAATGGTATCTAGGTTAAGCCAGCAAACTGATCAAAATGAAAATAATATTAGTTAGGACTGGTAGATGGATGAACATTCTGGTCCAGGGGTCTCCAATCTTGGCAACTTTAAGCCTGGCGGACTTCAACTCCCAGAATTTGCACCTATGCTTTGCTGGTTGTGGAATTATGGGAGTTGAAGTCCACCAGGCTTAAAGTTGCCAAGCTTGGAGACCCCTGTTCTAGTCTGAACATCTGGTTGACTGACGTTCTGGCAACCAATCTTTATAATAATTTAAGTTTAATATTCTTATTCCTGTCTACTTGGAGACTAAGTTGTTTTGCAGCATTTTTAATTTAAATCCATTGATGATGATTGGCAAACTGTGGTGTATTTGATTTTGAACTCATGAGAACTTTTTGTATCACTGTTAGAAAAGCTTTCAACATTGCAGCCTTCGGGCTAAGGAACTAGTTCTCATGAGGAAGTCATGGCAATTTGAAGTTGGCATTCCAGTTGAGAAGGGTGCCAGTTTTGGCCTGAAAATCCGGTTTTTGCCTCTGTAAAAATACTCACACTTTGGTTTTCAAATGTCAAGGTGCAAAATCATGAGGCTGAATTAATGCTTCTCATGCTTACCACTGCTGGCATGCTTATGACTTGAAACAAGCATGTGAATATTGCTTAACAGAAGGTATTCTCTAAATAATACAGACCTATGCACGGACAAAATTGAGATCCAATGGCAAAAGAAAGGAGAAAGAAAAGAAGGAAAAGACAAGAGAAGGAAGAAAAGAGGAGAAAGAGGAGGAAAAGATAGAGAAGGGGAGAAGAGACAGAATAAGAGATGGAGAAGAAAGAGAAAAAGAAGGAGAGAGAGAGCAGAAAGGAGGAGCAGGAGGAGGGAAGGAGAAGAAGAAAAAAATTGAGCAGGAGGAGAAGAGAGAGAAGGAGAAAATGGAGGGGAGGAGGAAAGGAAGAAGGAAGAGGAAAGGAGAAGGAAGAGAAGATGGAGAAGGGTGAGAAGAGAGAGAAGGAGAAAATATGGAGGAGGAAGAACAGATGGAGAAGGAGGGAAAGAGAACGAGAAGAAGAAACCAACTTTCTACCCCAACAGAGATTTATAATTGGAAAGTGGGAACAAGGTGAGAATAATATTCTAAGTTCGGTCACTTAAAATTATTGTGAAGAAGCATGCATCCTTTGCATGGCCTGATTTTTGCACAAGAATAATTCATGCGCAGCACATTGGATCGATCTAACGCAGGAGAGCATCCTCTGAAAATCTGTCCCTGCTATGAAATCCTGGCCATCTTGTGAAAGAGATTCCAGGCTGCGGCTGCTGAGATGCCAGGGGCCGAAAGGCTTCCGGGAGGAGCCGGGCGGATGGTTTGAATGTTCCAGCTGGCCCTTCAGGAGATCCAAGCGAAGGCCAGGAACGCGGCGGTTGGGACCAGCAAGAGCGCCTTCCTCGCAGGGAGGAGGAGGTTTGACTCTGATTTTTCGACAATTCGGGCGCCTAGAGGCTGAACTGGTCGAAAATTGTCCACCATGGGAAGTTTCTTCTCACTGTCGAAATACACCTTTTCCCAGAACTTTTGGATCTATGAACCAGCAAGACAGACAAGTATTCATTTTCTATCTTTCCAAGTCAGTATAAATAGAGGAGCTATTTATATGAGTGAACAATAAAGTGCCAAACTATTAATATGCCTTATTTCTTTCTTTCTTTTCTTCCTTCCTTCCTTCCTCTCCCTCCCTCCTCCTTCCTTCCTTTTTCTTTCTTCTATTTCCTCCCTCCCTCCCTCCTCCCTTCCTTCCTCCCTCTTTCCTTTCTTTCCCTTCCTTCCTCTCCCGCACTCCCTCCTCCTTCTTTCCCTTTGCTTTCCTCTATTTCCTCCCTTCCTTCCTCTCCCTCCCCCTCCTTCCTTCCTTTTCTTCCTCCCCCTCTCCCTCCCTTCTTCCTTCAGTGTGAGGGAGGGAAGGAAGGGAAAGAAAGGAAAGGGGAGGAGAGAAGGAAGGAAGGAAGGGAGGGGAGAGAGAAGAGGAAAAGGAAGGAAGAGAGGGAAGAGTTGAGGGAGAGGAGAGGGAGGAGGAGGAAATAGAGGAAGGAAAAAGGAAGAGGGGAGGAGGGAGGGAGGAAGGAAGGAAGGGAAAGAAAGGAAGGGGAGGAAGG
>BHFT01046524.1:0-25681 GCA_004320025.1 Laticauda laticaudata
AGAGAGAGATTATTTAGCAATTTACTTTGCAAATTAAGAGTCTTTTAAGGCTTAGTACCACTCGATCTCGCATGGCTTCATCTAAGTTAGGAACTAGCATGCTCCCCAGTTGTCAGGGGCTGCCACAAAATCAGCGATGGTCCTCACCTTCTTCTTGGTCCCTTCAGTTAGAAACTGTGCCGTTTGATGAGATTTGACACTACTGGTGCGTAGTGGGCCTTTAGCATCCGCTGGAGTTCAGACCAGGTCATTTGTTTTACGTCTCTTGGGCTTTCGCCAATGCTTTGGCCATCTTGAAACTACAGTTGTCCACATGCATTAGGAAGACAGCCCATCTTACGCTGGTCTGAGATCTCCCCATCTCGTTACTTTCTAAAATACATTTGAAACGGTCTACCGTAGGATTCCCAATCCTGCTTCATTGGGATTGAAGGGTGCGGGCGGTGCATTATTTCCGGCCAATCGCTTCTAGCCTGGATTTCAATGTTGCCGGTGCACAATGATCCCACCCTTGTCGCCAGTGTTCCAGTCCGGAAAAACACAAGGTAGACTCGGGTTCCAACAGCAAATGTATTTATTTCAAATAGTTACAGCAAACGGAATGGTTTTAAACGTTCGGCTCTAGCCGCGGCAGCCTTTATATCCGCTTGCCTGCGGGTTGTAGCCAACACATTTACTTGAGTTTGCCGATTTCGGGCTGTTCCCTGGATTGGTTTCTTAGTGAACCAATCCATGCAGTCTTTTCTGGCAATACATTTGAGACATTTGGAGTAAACCATTTTTACAGAATAGTCCTTCCATCATGTCTCAATGTGTTTTTGTGATCAAGCTAGTGATTTTGTTTTGGTGGAAAGCTGTTGGCCTGTCATACTTTAAGTCCAGGGTGGATAGTTCAGTCTGTATGTGTGTCTTGTCTGCCAGGCATTTGGTTCTGGCAATTAGTGTTTAAGCCATGGAGTTAATCTGTGCTTGTGGTGGTGGGATTGGGCGTTGAGGTAGCAGTTGGTGTGTGTTTTCTTCTAGTATGGTGGTCTTTTGTGCCACCTGTTTTTTTTGTAGATTAAGTACATCTAGGAAATGTAGTTGTTTTTTGTTTCCCTTTCCATGGTGAACTTGATTTGGGAATGTGTGCTGTTTAGGGAGTGTTAGGAACATGCCCATGAACACATATCCAGGCCTCAAACTCAGAGCCAAACCAAAACCCTGAACGTCACATCACAACCAGCCGCTCAGGATATCATATCATAGAACTCAGGAGTTACACCAAAATCTCAGGATGTCACAATAATAGAACTCAGAAGGTCATCAACATAGCCCATTCCCGGTCGTTAAAAAACACAGGAGGCTGAATAGACACACAGCCATACCTCAGTACACCAGTTCTTCGAAAAAGCCGGCCAAATCCGCAAACATAAATCCATCAATCCAAATCAAGAAATGAACAACACAGCCAACCTCCCCACCAGTATAAATATAGGGAAATGGCATAGCTCCAATCAACGCTTTGCTCACAGAAGCACGAAGCCAAAAGCACAGCCTGAAGATGGCGAGTGGGACCTTGTTGAAAACATGCCAAGATCCTCTCAATCTTAAACTGGAAAAGACCCGAACAACGCCAAGACCTATATATATATATATATAATATAAAAGTCGATAGACCACCTTCAGAAAGACCTGTTGTGAAATGACAGGTCAAATGGAGATCTGAGCCATAATACAGGCCATAAGCAGAGCATCTGGTTATATGACAGAAAAAAATGTCACAGATATGCTTAGCTTCAGTCCAACAAGCAATTTGCATTTGAAAAATATAGATACAGAATAATATATTAAAAATATAAGATATATATAAGATTTGGGTAAATCGGTTCAAAAACTTTAGCTAGCGATTAATTTCCAGACACTTTAAGTCAAACAGATGGGTAGGGAAAAGAACAAGAATAGCACAAATCTGAAGAAACCCCCCCCCCACACACAACACACTATATGCAGACAGTACAGTTTGTACAGTTAGTCAGAACGGCTGAATACAGGACCTTGACAGGAAGCTTATGTTGAAATAGCCAAAAAGGGCACTGAGGTGGAGTTTCAATCAGGTCTGTGTTATAACAACAACAGTAATTGCAGTGAGAGCAACAAGGCCAGAGTCAGGTGGGTGAAGCCTGATCGGAAGTACAGGTGTCTGTTTTTGAACGATAGAATAATTGCATTCTCATTTATGAATGGCCTAGTTTTAAGAGGATAAGAAATAAGCACAACAAGCACATTCAATAGCAGTGGTGGGATTCAAAAAATTTTACTCACAGGTTCTGTGGGCAGGCTTGGTAGGCCATGGCCAGGGAAAGGACTTACTGGGTAAAATCTCAGTCAGAGAGATTTGTCTGGGTATATTGCTTGGTTCTCTGAACTTCTCAAAATTTTCTGCTACCAGTTCTCCAGAACTGGTCAGAACGCTGCTGAATAACCTCTGATTGCATTGGTCTCATGAGTATAGTGGGGGGACTCCACCTTTCTTCTTTCCTGAAGACTGTATTGTTCTTGTTCCTTCTCAAAGTGCTCTAACTGACAGGTAACACAGCTCCAGGTCTTTCAGATTATTTCATTGGAAGCCAAAAGCTAAGGCTAGTTTAAGGTAGATGCGAGCCATTATTATCAGTAATGTTTGTCTGGCCTGTTCAAGGCACTCTCACAAAGTTGAGCAAGTTCAGGCTAGAAAAGGGAAAAACTCGAGAACAAAAGTGTAAATCTTGTATTTCAATTTAGATAAATCAAAAGGAACAAGATTAAGAAAAGCAACAAAAAACAAAATGAAACAGAATTGGTAAACCATGAAAACATGCAGCCTAACTTGTTTTGGCTTTTGCTTTTTGTTGAAGAAACAGAACTTCAACAAGAAGAAATGAAATTTGGCTCAAAGAACCATTTGTGGTCTGTTGGGCAATTAGTCATCCGATTTCCTAGCAATGTTACTCGAGAAGGTGTTTGTTATCTATGAATATTATACTTAATATAAAAAGTGGAAGCAATGGTTTAAAGGGTGGGCACTATAAGTCAGTCCACATCTTAAATGAGAAAAAATGTATGTGTTCACTCAAGAGTTGAATCAACATTGATGGTAGAATAATCAAATGAGATCAGCAAAGCTGACTATGGAGCTCAGAATAGAAATCGGGTCAGATTAGATATTTACAAATATAGCTCAGGTTAGAGCGAGTATGAACATTTTTCAAGCAAGCGAAGACACTGCTGTTTGGGTAGCAGGATTGTGTTGAGTCAAACTTTGCTTATTGAGACACTCAATATAAGCTGACTTTTTTGTGCTCGTTGTTTGTACTTGGAAATTCCATTAAAACAAATTACTAAAGGATGGTATTTTGCTTAAATGTAGTTTCTGCCGTCATGATTTATAAGCAAATATGGGTACCTGATTGTAAGAGTAAATAGCAGCAAGTGAATGAGCAGGAACTGAACCTTTGTCTTCCTTTACAGAAATCCATGCGTCTTGGAGATTTTCGATTCTCTGTAGTTTTTCCTCTCTTACAAGCTATCAGTCTTATAAGAAGTATAAAGAATTTAAGAGCAAAAACCTACAGTTCTCAAATCAGTTCATCATGTCTGTTTTACAATGGACATACCCAGATGCCTTTAGGAAACCCTAAGAAACTGAACCAAGTTTACAATAGGCTAGTTTTAATAACAACAACTGTTATTTAGAAGCCCCCTGGATACAATTTATAACCATAATGATATCCGCTATGATAACTCTAATTCTTTTGACGGATTCCTCTAATCTATTTTTGAAAGTCAACTGTTGATAAGCTGTCAGTGTAGCCTTCTGCTTCAGAATTCCTAGAATCTAAGTCTCAAGGTAAGATTTATGGGATGCAAATGAGAAAATGTTTTCAATCCTTACATTTAAATTTTAATTTGGAGAAGCTTCAACAATTAAATTGAATGCTCCTGGTGCCCGCCTTTCAAGTTCTGCAGAGAAGAAGCAGGAAACATCCCCTCTCCTTTCCAACTTAAAAACAACGATGCGTTATTTTACAAAACACATTTTCTAGATTCCTCTAATTTATCAAACTAAAGATCCGGAAGTGCTGTCAGCTTCCTTAAAACCTCATTGCAGCCATTTGATAATTTGAATTGGTGTTTCCTTTCATTTCCCAAATCTGTAATATTCTTTTATTAAATCTGGCTCCCGTTGCCTTCTCAGGATTTAGCTCTTGATGACCTTTGCTGTGAACTTTTGCTAATGTTTAGTTGAGATTAATCAGCGGCAATAGGTAATACGTGCCTTCTTATACATGTGCTAATCCAGGTGCTATGTCAACTTGGGTAGAGAAGGCATCTTTAGATGGAAATAACCTCTTTCCTCCTCCTCTCATTTCCAGTACTACAGCTTGACACTGAGAAGAAAGAGCAACAGGTAGATACAGTGAATATAAAAAGTCTACAAACCCATTAAAATGGTTTTTGAGATGTTAAAAAAAAGGAGGCAAGATAAACCACTTCAGAATTTTTTCCACCTTTAATATAGATACAAGCTGTACAATTTTAATATAAAGAGCTTGTGGTTTGCTGTAATCCCCAGTATGTTTTTTCATTCACATGAGGATTAATAAGAGGATTCTGGTATCTCCAACTGTTGGGAAGTTTAAGAGAGCACAATTTCTGAGAAAAAAAATTGAATTATTCAAAATCAAATAATAAAGGCACAAAAAAATCACCTGTAGGATTTTTTTTTTTTACTGCCTTATCTCTGGGTCTGATATTGATAATAAGCTGTATCAAAATTAGATATACAGAATGCATGCTTCATATTTTGAACATCCTCATCTTTTTCTTTTATTTCTCACTTCTCCAACTTGAAAATTATATATAAGACATCTCAACTTCTCAATAAATGATAACTTGTTTCACTATCTGTGCTTTCTTTTTTTATTAAATATTTTATTGAGGTTTTTTTTATAACTTAAAATACAATGGAAAAATAAACATTAAGGGAAAAGAATGAGGGGAAACGCAAGATTTAGGGAAAACAAAAGAAAAAAATCCCCAATAGATATGATCTCTGACTCCATTCCGACATAATAATATATCTAAAAGTACTTATAACCTCAAATTCTTGTATTACTTATAATTATAATAAGCCAGTTCTATACTTAACACAATTATTAAATCTTCCAAAATTTAAAAATTCCAAAATTTCATTTTTTTTATAACAAGCATAGAAACCATAAGCAATGTCCGCAATAAAAACAGGACCAAATAAAAGGTATTTTTGTTTAAAACAATTTTTACATCATAATCTTAACCAAATCCATTTCTTTCCCCCTTGTTGTGAGAAATAATATATATTTCTATTTGCATTTATTAGTCTTTATATATGATCATCACCTGTATTGACAAAATTTATCATAACTCTTTCAAATTCTTTAAACCTTAAAGGGAAAACCCAAAGACGCTTTTTTCAAGAGGCAAATGACTTGCTGGTTTTTCTCCCAAGACCTTTTGCTTCTTATCCAAGAAGCTTCTTCAGCGCTCTCTGAAGAAGTTTCTTGGATGAGAAGTGAAATGTGTTCAAAAGCAAAACAAAGTCCAGTTACCTCTTGAAAAAGCAACTTTTGGGACAGCCATGACCTGGATGACTACATAAAGCTTAAAGAGAAAACTTTTTTATATTATTTTGAAACTCTAACTTTTCTTGAAAAAATAACTAATACATCATTTTTTAAATTTCCTTTCAACATAACACACTTTCAAATTCACTTTCAATAATATTTTAAAAACTTTTAAGAATTAATCAAGCACTATATATAAGGAAAAAAAACATTTTCAACTCACTTTATAAACAGAAAACCACACATTAAGTTAACTCCAGTTAACTCATTCAGTTTAAGTCACTTCTGTTTTTTTTCAGTTTCCTTTCCATAAGAATCCATAGGAGATAAATTAGACAAAATCTATCTTATTGTGGCATATTCTACATACCTGTTGTTCTGTCCAGAAAAACGCGAGGTAGACCGGGTTCCAATAGTAAAAGTTTTATTTCAACAATTATTGTAAAACGGAACGTTTTGGCTCTAGCGCGGCAGCCTTTATATACGGCTTGCCTGCCGGCTTGTAGCCAATGACGGTTACTTGATTTTGCCGCCGTTTTGGTGGCTCTTTTGGATTGGTTCCTGGTGAACCAATCCCTATGCCGGCTTTCTAGCCAATCACAATCGAGGTTTTGAGTAAACTATTTTATACAGAACACCCCTCCCCCCTTGGTTTAGTCCTACATGGTGACGTAGTCGTGGCAGGTAGGTGGGGCTTTTTCTAATTCTACTGGACTTTTTGTGCGGTTCATTTTCCCTGGAGACTTCAAACTGGTTTCAGATGGGGTTTGCTGTCTCTCCGGCTCTTTTTCCATGGAACCACCTGGAAGGGTGAGTCGGCCCATTTTGCTACGCTTGAGTTTCTCAGGCTGGTGGTTTTGCCGCTTCCTCCTGGCTTCTGCGCGGGTAGGTCGAGCTGGCTTGGCTGACCCCTTCGTCTGGAATTTTTCCCGCAAGTCTCATCTAACGCGTAAGTTTCTTTTTTGGCTCTTTTTGATTGGTTAGATGTTCTGGGTTTATTTTTAAAAAGTTCTTTATTATTTTCTCTTTGATTCCCCCCCCCCCTTTGGTTTTTTTTCGTCGATTTTTATTAATTTGTAGTTGTGAGTTTTGTAATTTCTTTCAATGTTTCGGGAATGAAGCTGGTCTATGTGCCGCTTTCCATTCCCTGCCATTGGTCTAACGGTTAGTCGGTAGGACTGGGCCTGTGAGTTGTGTGACTGTGGCTGGAAAGCCATAGGGGGTCCCCGTGAAATATTTTGCGTAGACTAGGTCGCCGATTTTAAATATTTGGAACCGGCTGGAGGAGTCGGGGGTACTTTCCAAAGTGTAATTTGGGTGCAATCTGTCTAATTGCGACCTAAGTTTGCTTCCCATTAGTAATTCTGCTGGGACTTTTGTTGGTTAGCCGGTGCTGGGTGTGATATGTTGGAGGGTGAGTAGATGGTTAATTTTATCCTGGACATCCCCAAGGTTCCATTTTCTCTGAACCTTGCTTTCGTAAACCTGACCATTTTCTCTCCGCCCTAAACCATTGTACTGTGCTGCCGGTGGGCGGTGGCAGTCAGTGCATGGATGGCGTAATACCTAGGGAAGGCTAGGTATTGTTCAAATTGGATGGCGGTTAATTGTGGCCTGTTGTTAGGACACCAAGGATGTCTGGCAATCCATGGGTTGCGAAGAGTTTTGTTAAGTTGTTTCATGGACCGCCTCAGTTGTTGTAGATGACATCACTACAACTTCCAGCCAATTGAAGTATGCATCTACGACAAATTAAAAAGGTATGCTCTCTAGTAGGACCCGCCGAAATCAATGTGGATCCGAGAACCAGGGGCCTCATGGGGTCTCCCAGTCCCTTATGGGTGCTTGTGTGGGGAAGGCCTGGATTTCTGACATTTCGTAACAAGTAGCAACCCAGATTTCGATGTCTTTATCAAAACCAGGCCACCAGACAATAGCTTCTAGCTAGACTTTTCATTTTTACAATACCAGGGTGGCCTTCGTGAAGCATACCCACACTCTAGTCTGTAGTTTAGGAGGATTACTCCCCTCACCCCACAATAAACAACCTTTTTGAATTGAAGAGTTTGGTTTGTCCTGGTCCGGAAAGGTTTAAAGTTTCAGTTTTTTGGTTTTTCCGGCCAAGCCTTTACCTACCCAATTTAAAATGCAGGCAGTCACTGGGTCCTTGGCGGTGGGCTCTGGCGACATCGTTTGGCAGATGTTGGCATGTTCGGGGCATGTATTCTATTTGCAGGGTGGTAATTGTTGGCGCCCAGGGTCTTCCTATGTCATTGGTAGCAGTGTCGACTTAATGCGTCTGCATGGGAGATCGTTTTCGGGTCGATGTATCATGTGTAGGAGTAATGCAGCTAGGAATTCTGACCATCTAGTATTTGGGGAGATAAAATGTTCAGTGTGGATTTGTTTTCCCACCAAAATTCCTAAGTAGCGTTTTATATGGCTCAGTCACAATGGGAAAATGTTCTCCATACAGGTATTCGTGAAAACGTTTAACTCCGGCGGCAATTGCAGCTTCTCTGTCTAGTTTGATTTATAGTTGTGCTCTGCCTTAGAAAGTGTTTTCGAGTACAAACGGTGATTGGTGCCTCTCTCTCCGTCAGGCAGTTTGGTGTCAGGATGGACACTGACTCCAAATAGTGAGGCATCACAGGTGACTGCATCAAATGGAAGTGTGTAAAAAAACTTATTAACCTCAGACACCATTCTTATTCAGTTTAGTAACACACTTCCATTGATGGTCACCTGTGATGCTCACTATTTTGGAGTCAGTGCGCATCTGAGCCACCAACTGCCTGAACGAGGAGAGAGGCACCAATCACCTTTTACTCGAAAAACACTTTCTAAAGCAGAGCCACAACTATAATCAAACTAGACAGAGAAGCCCTGGCAATTGCGCCGGGAGTTAAACGTTTTTCACGAATAGCCTGTATGGGAGAACATTTTTCCATTAGTGACTGAGCCATAAAACGCTACTAGGAATTTTGGTGGGGAAACAAATCCACACTGACATTTTAAACTCCCCAAATGCCTAGATGGTCAGAATTCTCTTAGCTGCATACTTCCTACAACATTGATACATCGACCCGGAAACAAGATCTCCCATGCAGACGCATATAAGTCGAACACTGCTACCAATGGACCATAGGAAACCCGAGCCAACAATTACCACCTGCAAATGACAAACATGCCCGAAACTGTGCCACATCTGCAAGCGATGTCGCCAGAGCGCACCGCCAAGGACCCAGTGACTGCTGCATTTAAATTGGGTAGGTAAAGGCTGGCGGAAAACCAAAAAAACTGAAAAACTTTTAAACCTTTTCCGGACCAAAGACAAACCAAACTCTCAATTCAAAAAGGTTGTTTTATTGGGGTGAGTGGGTAGAAATCCCTCTAACTACAGAATAGAGTGTTTGGGTATGCTTCACGAAGGCCACCCTGGTAATTGTAAAATGAAAAGTCTAGCTAGAAAGCTATGTCTGGTGGCCTGGTTTTGATAAAGACATCGAATACGTGGGTTGTACTTGTACGAAATGTCAGAAATCCAGCGGCCTTCCACCCAACAAGCAACCATAAGGGACTGGGAGACCCCATGAGGCCCCTGGTCTCGGAATCCACATTGATTTCGCGGTCTACTAGAGAGCATACTTTTTAATTGTCGTAGATGGCATACTCAAATTGGCTGGAAGTTGTAGTGATGTCATCTAAACAACTGAGGCGGTCATGAAACAACTTAAGCAAACTCTTCGCAACCCATGGATTGCCAGACATCCTGGTGTCCCAACAACAGGCCACAATTAAACCGCCATCCAATTTGAAACAAAGCCTAGGCCTCCCTAGGTATACGCCATGCACTGACTGCACCGGCCCAACCGGCAGCAAATGGTAGGGCGGAGAAAATGGTCAGGTTTACGAAAAGAAGGTCCAGAAGAAAATGGACCTTGGGGATTCCAGGATAAAAATTACACCATCTACTCACCCTCCAACATATCACACCCAGCACGGTAAACCAACAAAGCCCAGCAGAATTACTAATGGGAAGAAAACTTAGCTCGGCAATTAGACAATTGCAGCCCAAATTACACTTTGAAGACCCCCGAATCATCCAGCCGGTTCCCAAATATTTAAAAATCGGCGACCTAGTCTACGCAAAATATTTCACCGGGGACCCCCTAGTGGCTTCCAGCCACAAGTCACACAACTCACAGGCCCCAGTACTACCGACTAACCGTTAGAACAATGGCAGGAATGGAAGCGGCACAATAGACCAGCTTCATTCCCCGAAACATGAAAGAAATACAAACTGCACACTAACAAATAATAAAAATCGACGAAAACAAAACGCAAAGGGGGGGGGAATTCAAGAAAAATAATAAAGAACTTTTTAAAATAAACCCAGAACATCTAACCAATCAAAGAGCAAAAAAGAAACTTACGTTAGATGAGACTTGGGCGGGAAAAAATCCAGACGAAGGGGTCAAGCCAAGCCAGCTCGAACCTACGCGGAGAAGCCAGGAAGGAAGCGGCAAAAACCACCAAGTCCTGAGAAACTCAAAGCGGTAGCAAAATGGGCCGACTCACCCTTCCAGTGGTTCATGGAAAAGAGGCCGGAGAGTTTACAGCAACCCCATCCTGAAACCAGTGAAGTCTCCAGGGAAAATGAACCGCACAAGTCCAGTAAATTAGAAAAAGCGCCCACGCTACCTGCACGACTACGTCACCATGTAGGAACTAAACAAGGGGGGAGGGGTGTCTGTATAAAAATAGTTTAACTCCAAAACCTCGAATGTGATTGGCTAGAAAGCGGCATAGGGATTGGTTCACCAAGGAACCAATCCAAAAAGCCACAAAAGGCGGCAAAATCAGTAACCGTCATTGGCTACAGCCGCAGGCAAGCCGTTATAATAAAGGCTGCCGCGGCTGAAGCAGCCAAACCGTTCCGTTTTACAATAATTGTTGAAATAAAGACTTTTACTATTGGAACCCGGTCTACCTCGCGTTTTTCTGGACAGAACAACAGGTATGTAGAATATGCCACAATAAGATAGATTTTGTCTAATTTATCTCCTATGGATTCTTATGGAAAGGAAACTGAAAAAAACAGAGTGACTTAAACTGAATGAGTTAACTGGAGTTAACTTAATGTGTGGTTTTCTGTTTATAAAGTGAGTTTGAAAATGTTTTTTTTCCTTATATATAGTGCTTGATTAATTCTTAAAGTTTTTAAAATATTATTGAAAGTGAATTTGAAAGTGTGTATGTTGAAAGGAAATTTAAAAATGATGTATTAGTATTTTTTTTCAAGAAAAGTTTAGAGTTTCAAAATGAATATAAAAAAGTTTTCTCTTTAAGCTTATGTAGTCATCCAGGTCATGGCTGTCCCAAAGTTGCTTTTTCAAGAGGTAACTGGACTTTGTTTTTTCGTTGAACACATTTCACTTCTCATCCAAGAAACTTCTTCAGAGAGCGCTGAAGAAGCTTCTTGGATAAGAAGCAAAAGGTCTTGGGAGAAAAACCAGCAAGTCCATTTGCCTCTTGAAAAAGCGTCTTTGGGTTTTCCCTTTAAGGTTAAAGAATTTGAAAGAGTATGATAAATTTTGTCAATACAGGTGATGATCATATATAAAGACTAATAAATGCAAATAGAAATATATATTATTTCTCACAACAAGGGGAAAGAAATGGATTTGGTTAAGATTATGATGTAAATTGTTTTAAACAAAAATACCTTTTATTTGGTCCTGTTTTTATTGGGACATTGCTTATGGTTTCTATGCTTGTTATAGAAAAAAAAATGAAATTTGGAATTTTAAATTTGGAAGATTTAATAATTGTGTAAGTTATAGAACTGGCTTATTATAATTATAAGTAATACAAGAATTTGAGGTTATAAGTACTTTAGTATATTATTATGTCGGATGGAGTCAGAGATCATATCTATTGGGGATTTTTTTTCTTTTGTTTTCCCTAAATCTTGCGTTTCCCCTCATTCTTTTCCCTTAATGTTTATTTTCCATTGTATTTTAAGTTATAAAAAAACCTCAATAAAATATTTAATAAAAAAAGAAAGCACAGATAGTGAAACAAGTTATCATTTATTGAGAAGTGAGAATGTCTTATATATAATTTTCAAGTTGGAGAAGTGAGAGAATAAAAGAAAAAGATGAGGATGTTCAAAATATGAAGCATGCATTCTGTATATCTAATTTTGATACAGCTTATTATCAATATCAGACCCAGAGATAAGCAGTAAAAAAAAAAAATCCTACAGGTGATTTTTTTTGTGCCTTTATTATTTGATTTTGAATAATTCAATTTTTTTTCTCAGAAATTGTGCTCTCTTAAACTTCCCACAGTTGGAGATACCAGAATCCTCTTATTAATCCTCATGTGAATGAAAAACATACTGGGGATTACAGCAAACCACAAGCTCTTTATATTAAAATTGTACAGCTTGTATGCTATATTAAAGGTGGAAAAAATTCTGAAGTGGTTTATCTTGCTCCTTTTTTTTAACATCTCAAAAACCATTTTAATGGGTTTGTAGACTTTTTATATTCACTGTATCTACCTGTTGCCTTTCTTCTCAGTGTCAAGCTGTAGTACTGGAAATGAGAGGAGAGGAAAGAGGTTATTTCCATCTAAAGATGCCTCTCTACCCAAGTGACATAGCACCTGGATTAGCACATGTATAAGAAGGCACGTATTACCTATGCTCCCGCTGATTAATCTCAACTAAACATTAGCAAAAGTCACAGCAAAGGTCATCAAGAGCTAAATCCTGAGAAGGCAACGGAGCCAGATTTAATAAAAGAATATTACAGATTTGGGAAATGAAAGGAAAACACCAATTCAAATTATCAAATGGCTGCAATGAGGTTTAAGGAAGCTGACAGCACTTCAGGATCTTTAGTTGATAAAATTAGAGGAATTCTAGAAAATGTGTTTGTAAAATAACGCATCGTGTTTTAAGTGGAAAGGAGAGGGGATGTTTCCTGCTTCTTCTGCAGAACTTGAAAGGGGGCACCAGGAGCATTCAATTCTAATTGTTGAAGCTTCTCCAAATTAAATTTAAATGTAAGGATTGAAAACATTTTCTCATTTGCATCCATAAATCTTACCTTGAGACTTAGATTCTAGAATTCTGAAGCAGAAGGTACACTGACAGCTATCAACAGTTGACTTCAAAAATAGATTAGAGAATCCGTCAAAGAATAGAGTTATCCATAGCGGATATCATTATGGTTATAAATTGTATCCAGGGGGCTTCTAAATAACAGTTGTTGTTATAAAACAGCTATTGTAAACTTGTCAGTTTCTTAGGTTTCCTAAAGGCATCTGGTGTCCATTGTAAACAAAATGATGAACTGATTTGGACTGTAGGTTTTTGCTTAAATTCTTTATCTTCTTATAAGACTGATACTGTAAGGAGAAAAATACAGAGGAAGAAAATCTCCAAGAGCATGGATTCTGTAAGGAAGACAAGGGTCAGTTCCTCTCATTCACTTGTGCTATTTACTCTTACAATGGTACCCATATTTGCTTATAAATCATTGAGGCAGAACTACATTTAAGCAAATACACCTTAGTATTTGTTTTAATGTTTCCAAGTAACCAAAGAAGGCACAAAAAGTCAGCTTATCTGAGTGTCTACATAGCAATTTGACTCAACAATCCTGCTACCAAACAGAGTGTCTTGCTGCTGAAAATGTCATACATGCTCTACCTGAGCTATATTGTAAATATCTTAGATCTGACCCGATTTCTATTCTGCTCATAGTCAGCTTTGCTGATCTCATTTGATTATCTACCATCAAGTTGATATCAACTCTGAGTGAACACATACATTTTCTCATTTAAGATGTGGACTGACTTATAGTGCCCCACCCTTTAAACATGCTTCCATTTTTATATTAGTATAATATCATAGATAACAGAACCTTCTGAGTAACATTTGCTGGAAATGGATGACTAATTGCCCACAGACCACAAATGGTTCTATGAAGCCCATTTATTCTTCTTGTTGAGTCTGTTTCTCAACAAAGCAAAGCCAAAACAAAGTTAGGTGCTGTTTTCATTTTACAATCTTTTCATTTTGTTTTTTGTTGCTTTTTTAATCTTGTTCCTTTTGAGTTTATCTAAATTGATGCAAGATTTACACTTTTGTTCGATTTTTCCCTTTTTCTAGCCCTGAACTTGCTCACTTCTGAAGTGCTTGAACAGGCCAGACAACATTACTGATAATAATGGCTAGCATCTACTTAAACTAGCCTTAGCTTTGCTTCCAATAAATAATCTGAAAGATGGAGCTGGTTACTTCAGTTAGAGCACTTGAGAAGGAACAAGAACAATACAGTCTTCAGGAAGAAGGAAAGGTGAGTCCCCACTTTACTTCATGAGCCAATGAATCAGAGGTGGTATTCAGCAGGTTCTGACCAGTTCTGGAGAACTGGTAGCAGAAATTTTGAGAAGTTCAGAGAACCAGCAAATACCCAGCAAATCTCTCTGACTGGAGATTTTACAGTATCCTTTCCCTGCCATGCCTACCAAGCCATGCCCACAGAACCTGTAGTAAAATTTTTTGAATCCCACCACTGCTATGAATGTGCTTGTGTGCCTATTTCTATCCTCTTAAACTAGGCCATTCATAAATGAGAATGCAATTATTTCTATCTGTTCAAAAACAGACACCTGTACTCCTGATCAGGCTTCACCTCACCTGACTCTGGCCTTGTTGCTCTCACTGCAATTACTGTTGTTGTTATACACAGACCCTGATGAAACTCCACCTCAGTGCCCTGTTTTGGCTATTCAACATAAGCTTCCTGTCAAGGTCTCTGTATTCAGCACGTTCTGACTAACTGGTACAAACTGTACTGTCTGCATAGTGTGTGTGTGTGGGGGGGGGGGGTTTCNGTGGGGGGGGGGGGTTTCCTTCAGATTTGTAGCTATCTGTTCTTTCCCTACCCATCTGTTTGAACTTAAAGTGTCTGGAAATAATCGCTAGCTAAAGTTTTTGAACCGAATTTACCCAATCTTATATATATCTTATATTTTTAATATATATCTTATCTTATATTTTTCAAATGCAAATGCTTGTTGGACTGAAGCTAAGCAATATTCTGTGACATTTTTTTCTGTCAATAACCAGAGGCTCTGCTATGGCTGTATTATAGGCTCAGATCTCCATTGACCTGTCATTCACAACAGGTCTTCTGAAGGTGGTCTATCGACTTTATATATATATATATATATAGGTCTTGGCGTGTTCGGGTCTTTTCCAGTGTAAGATTGAGAGCATCTTGGCAATGTTTCAACAAGGTCCCACTCGCCATCTTCAGGCTGGTGCTTTTGGCTTCGTTCGTGCTTCTGTGAGCAAAGCGTGATTGGAGCTGCCATTTCCCTAATATATCTGGTGGGAGGTTGGCTGTTGTTCATTTCTTGATGTTGATGGATTTGATGTTTGCGGATTGGCCGGCTTTTTCGTAAGAACATGTGTAGCTGAGGTATTGAGCTGTGTGTCTATCAGCCTCCTTTGTTGTAACGACCTGGGTAATGGGCTATGTGATGACCTTCTGAAGTTCTATTATTGTGGACATCCTATTTTGTGGTGTAACCTCCTGATTTCTAGATGATATGATATCCTGAGCGGCTGGTTGTGATGTGACGTCAGGTTTTGGTTTGCTCTGAGTTTGAGGCCTGGATATGTGTTCATGACATGTTGTCCTAACACTCCTAAACAGCACACATTCCAAATCAAAGTTCACCATGGAAAGGAACAAAAAAACAACTACCATTCTAGATGTACTAATCTAACAAAAAAACAGGTGGCACAAAAAGACACACCATATACTAGAAGAAAAACACACACAATGCTACCTCAAACGCCCAATCCACCACCACCAGCACAGATTAACTCCATGGCTAAAACACTAATTGCCAGAACCAAATGCCTGCAGACAAGACACACATACAGACTGAACTATCCACCCTGACTAAAGTATGACAAGCCACAGCTTCCACAAAAACAAAATCACTAGCTTGATCCACAAAAACACATTGAGACATGATGGAGACTATTCTGTATAAAATGTTTACTCCAAATGTCTCAAATGTGATTGGCCAGAAAAGACTGCATGGGATTGGTTCACTAAGAACCAATCCAGGAAGAACAGCAAAGGCGGCAAACTCAAGTAAATGTGATTGGCTACAACCCGGCAGGCAAGCCGGATATAAAGGCTGCCGCGGCTAGAGCCGAACCGTTCCATTCCGTTTGCTGTAACTATGAAAAAACATTTGCTGTTGGAACCGGTCTACCTTGTGTTTTTCCGGATGGAACACTGGCGAAAGGTGGGATCATTGTGCACACGCAAATTGAAATCCAGGCTAGAACGATGGCCGGAAATAATGCACCGCCCGACCCTTCAATCCCAATGAAGAGGATTGGGAATCCTACGTAGACCGTTTCAAATGTATTTAGAAAGTAACGAGATGGAGAGAGATCTCAGACAGGTAAGAGGGCTGTCTTCCTAATGCATTGTGGACCAAACTGTGTTCAAGATGGCCAAAAGCATTGGGAAGCCCAGAGACGTAAAACAAATGACCTGGTCTGAACTCCAGCGGATGCTAAAGCCCACTACGCACCAGTAGTGTCAAATCTCATCAAACGGCACAAGTTCTACTGAAGGGACCAAAGAGAAGGTGGAGACCATCGCTGATTTTGTGGCAGCCTCTGACAACTGGGGAGCATGCTAGTTCCTGAACTCTAGATGAAGCCATGCGAGATCGAGTGGTACTAGCTTAAAAGACTCTAATTTGCAAAGTAATGCTAAATAAACCCAATATTACAGTGGCTGAAGCAATCGCAGAAGCCACAGCCGCAGAAGCCACGAAAAAGTCAGCGGCCACTATGAAACAAATGAATTTGAATAACGATGAAATGATCTAGCCAGAGGGAAGAAGCAAGTTCCTGCCACCACACATCACGAAGGATTTTGATGAAACATCAGAATCTGAAGATGATGACATGAGGTCCACCGCCTGACGCCAACAAAAAAAAGGTGCGAAAAAAGAAAACTGGTGGGAATGCGCCGGTGCGGAGGAAACCACCCTCGAGCCGATTGCAGATTTCTCGATCCATCTGCGAGCTGCAAGAAAAGGGGGACACATTGAGAAGTCGCACAAAATAACAGCCCTAACACCACCAAACTTGAATTGAAGCAAGCTGAGAGGAAGTGGGAGCATAACAAATGAGCCAGTTAACCGAGAAAAGACCCATCAAAACTGTCCACTATCGGAAGTGCTCAGATGGAAAGCGGAGAAAAGTCAAAATCATCTAAAAATTGAAGGTGCCCCTGTGAGATGGAAGTCAATTCAGGATCTTTTCTGATCAATGGTGTTCATGGGACACAAATCAGACGACTGCGCCAAAATATCAAACTAAAAGAACTCCAGAAACAAAATTAATTTTAAAAGACTACCAAGGAAAACCGAATCCCTGTGGTAGGTCTAGGACATTTCCGAGTCACATACAAGGCAGCACGCTGAAGTCCTGCCTCTAACAATAGTCGACCGGACCGCCCCAAGCCTCTGGCATCGAATGCGTTCGCCCATGGCATCCGGAATTGACCGAGTGCTGAGTAGCCGCCAACACACTGAGAAGAAAGCCTGATCACAAGTTCCAGGATGTTTTCGATGGCACCCGTAGGGCAGGTACCAGGGGACCCCCAATTTCCTTTAGTTTAACCCCCTGTGGCCCCTGGATGATTAAAGGCCAGACGAGTTCCCTTTGCCTTAAAAGCAAAAAATAGAGGAACAATTGAATACAATAGTATATTGATCAAGGGGTCTTTGGCAAACCTATGTAACCTATGCTAGGTGGGAGACGCGCACATAAGATAACACCAGTTAAACCTGATGTGCGGTTGGTACGCATCTTGGAGACTACAAGGCCCCTGAACCATGCACTACAATAAAGCGCATTACCCTGTACCAGTCGTACTACATTTGTAACTCACTCAAGGGAGGAAAAATTTTTGCCAAACTAGATTACACAAGCATACCAACAGCTTCCAGTAGACCATTAACGCCGAGGCACAGACAATAGTAACTCCACAAGGGGCATTCAAGTGTAACAGATTTCAATTTGGAGTAAGCGTTGCCCAGGCGTTTTCCAAAGCCTCCTGGAACGCCTATTAAATGGAATAAAAGGGTGTACGCATATTTTGTACGACTGTCCTAATTTCGGCTAAAGATATGACCCAACTAGAAAAACTAGAAAAAGAAAAACTAAAAAAGACTAAGAGAAGTGCTAACATATTTAGAGAATCTCGCCTGAAAGTTAAAAAAGAAAAGTGCTGTTAATGACTGACCGCGTCGAATTTCTGGGCTACTTATTGACGGAGAGGGTATCACCCTACAGAAAAAAGGTCAAGCTATTAAAGATGCACCGCACCAAAAAATAAAACGGAATTGCAGACATTTTGCGGTCTAATAAATTTCTGTAAGGTAAATTCCTCCCCACAAAGAAACGATAGCAGAACCATTACACCGTTTGCTGGATAAGAAAACTAATTGGACTTGGCGGTCATAAGAACAAAAGCATTCCAGAGAATAAAAAATTTATTAACCTCAAACACCTTCTTATCCAGTTTTATTAACACACTTCTTGACGGTCACTGTGACGCCTCACCATTTGGAGTCGGTCCATCCTGAGCCAACAATTGCCAGATGGGAGAGCAGGCACCGTTGCTTATTACTCAAAGACTCTGTCTAAAACAGAACGTAACTATTAGTCAACTAACAGGAACCCTGGCAATTGTCGCCGGAGTGAAATGTTTTCACGAGTACTCTATGGAGAACATTTTCAATCATAACAGACCATAAACCGTACTAGGAATTCTGGCGGGAAACAAACCATACACCGAACATTTATCTCCGCGGATACTAGAGGTAGCAATTGCTAGCAGCATACTCTTACACATTGACCATTGACCCGCGGAAACAAAATCTCCATGCAGACGCATTAAGTCGAACACCGCTACAATGACAGAGGAAGACCCGGCACCACAATGACCATCCCTGCAATAGGAACATACCCTGAAAAGCGATGTCACCAGACCACCGCCAAGGACTCAGCAAGGCGCCAAGACTCATTTAAACTGGCTAGTAAAGCTGGGCCGAAAACCAAAAAAACTGAAAACTTTAAACCTTTCTGGACCAACAGACTGAACTTTCAATTCAAAAAGGGCTGTTTTGTGGGTGAATCGATTGCATTCCTGCTAAATTACAAACTAAAGTGTTGGCATGCTTCATGACGGGCACCCTGGTATTGTAAAAATGAAAGTCTACTAGAAGCTATGTCTGGTGGCCTGGTTTGAATAAGGATATTGAAGTACGGGTTTATTGCACTAAATCCAGAAACCAGACCGTCCCCACCACAAGCACCCACATAAGGGACTGGGAGACCCCACGAGGCCCCTTCTCGGATCCAATATTGACTTCATGGGTCCTACTAGGCGGCACACCTTTTTGATTGTCATAGATGCATACTCAAATGATGGAAGTTTAGTAATGTCTCTACGACAACCGTGCGGTTATTGAAGAACTCAACAAACTATTCGCAACCCATGGATTGCCGGACGTCCTAGTGTCCGACAACTGGCCTCAAACTAACCGCTATACAATTTGAGCAGTACCTAGCCTCCCTAGGTATACGCCATGCACTAACCGCGCCGCCCACCCGCAGCAGATGGTAGGGCCGAGAGAATGGTCAGGTTTAACTAAAGAGGGTTTAGAAAAAATGGACCTTGGGGATGTCCAAGAATAAAAATCAACCATCTACTCACCCTCCAACATATCACCCCAGCACTGGTAACTAACAAAAGCCCAGCGGAATTGTTAATGGGAGAAACAATTAGGTCACAATTAGATATTACATCCAAACTACACTTTGGAAAGACCCCCCGATTCCTCCAGCCGTTCCGCACGTTTGAAATCGGCGACCTAGTCACGCAAAAAATTTCACCGGGATCCCCTATGGGCTTCCAGCCACAATCACACAAATAACAGGCCCCGTCGACTGCCTAACCGTAGATGATGCAGGGACGGAAGCAGCACATAAGACCAGCTTCGTCCAAAAATATTGAACGAATACAAATACACAAACCCAAATAATAAAAATTGACGAAAACAAAACCAAAGAAGGAGGGGGAAATACCAAGAAAATAATAATAAAGACTTTTTAAAATAAATCCAGAACATCTAACCAATCAAAAAGAGCAAAAGAAAACTTACGCGTTAGATGAGACTTGCGGAAAAAATCCAAATGAAGAGAAACCTGTCTTGGAAGGGCCAGCCAAGTCAGCTCAAACCTGCCCGGGAAAGCCAGAAGGGAGCAGCAAAACCCCGGCCTGAACAACTCAAGCGGTAGCAAAATGGCTGACTCACCCTTCCAGGCGGTTCCATAGGACAAGAGCCGGAGAGACAGCAACCCCAATCTGAACCAGTTGAGATCTTCAGCGAAAATGAACCGCGCAAGTTCAGTAGCAGTCAGAAGACCCACCTACCTGCGTGACTACTCACCCATAGACTAAACTAAAGGGGAGGTTCTGATAAAATGGTTTATCAAATGTCCAAATGTGATTGGCCAGAAAAACTGCATGGATTGGTTCACTAAGAACCAATCCAGGAAACTCCAAAGGCGAAAACTCAAGTAAATTCATAGGCTACAGCCAGCAGGCAGCCGTATATAAAGCTGCCGCGCTTACCAAACCATCTCCGTTGCTGTAACTATTGAAATAAATACATTTGCTGTGTGAACCCAGTCTACCTCGCTTTTTCTAACAGAACAAGACCTAGAAAATGACAGGGGGGGGACCTATGGAACAGCTGTCTTGCTCTACATAAGAGGTACTACAGACAAAAATCAGTATAGATACTACAAAGCATCACATTCAAGACTGCTTTCAAAAACAGACAAGAAAATAGCAGCCATCCTTAGAAACCCCAAAGATAAAACTGACCTGGAAAATCAAAGGCACATATGAAGTCCTGCGCATCATGCCCTGCCCATAAAATTGGGACAGAAACAATAGAAAAATAAGGACCACCAGGATGAACACAAAATGCATAAAAAATTGAACACACTTCCTTACCTGAAATAGCTGTATATGCATACATAATACATAATACGTGTGTGTGGTTGTGTGATGTTTGTGTTGCGTTCAGCTTCCTCGGGTATATCCCACGCATTGTAGTTGTGTTTTAAAGTTGTGCATGTTTCAGCAAATCTCATCTGCCATAATTCAGCTTCTGTAATTGAGTTCGTAATGTGGGTCAGGCTATCACAGCCGTTAGTCTTTAAATTTGAGGTAGCCTACTGGTCCCAGGATGTTTTTTTCTTCATCCTTCATTGGTTGGGAGTCTTAGGTCTGTGTTTATTGTCTTGAGTTTGTTTGATTGGTTTTGTTTCTTCTGTCTTGTTTTGTGCTTTGATTGGCTGCAACACTGTGTTCCTGTGTTGGAGGCTTTCAGTGCAGCTTGCTTCGGAAAAGACGGCTATTCATCTATTAGGAAGCTAGATTTCATCTGGGTGCCTAGTTGGGTGTGTTTGAGCTGAGTATTGGGGGTCTGTTTGTGCCGGTGTTTGTCTGCTTGTGGTGTGGAGATCTTTCTATTTGAGAGTGCAGCTTCCAAATGAATGACAGTCTGTGAATCATTCCTTCTATCATGCTTTCGTCATTTTTCAATCTCTATGGCTTCTCTGAATTCTGTGCTGGGTTTTCTTAGTGCTAGAGTTTTTGGCATTGAAGTTGATGTTAGACCTGGCTTCATGTTGGACTAGTGGAGGGTGTTCCAAGCTTTTTTACATGCATTTTTGTGTTCATCCAGGCAGGACTTATTCTTCTATTGCTCTGTCCAATGTATGTGCCGGCATGATGCACAGGGAACTTCGTATATGCCTTTTTCCAGGTCAATTTTTATCTTGGGTTTCTAAGGATGGATGCTATTTTTTCTCTTTTTGAAGCAGTCTTGATGTGATGCCTGTGTTAGATCTTACTATTTTTGTCTGTAGTAGCTCTTATGTATGGTCAGGACAGCGTTCCATAGGTCTGGGTTGATCTTCTAGGTCTCTATTATGTTCTTAGTTGTATTTTGTGATCAAGCTTGTGATTTCTCTTTTGTGGAAGCCGTTGCGCTGTCAGTACTTTAGGTCAGGCGTGCATAGTTCAGTCTTATATGTGCCAGGCCGTTTTGATTAGTGCTTTGCCACAGAACTTTATCTGGTGGGGGTGGTGGTGAATTGGGCTTGATGTACGGTTGCTGTGTGTTTCTTCTGGTATACGGTGTGTCCTAGTTCCATCTGTTCTTTTGTAGATTAGTACGATCTAGGAATGGTAGTTGTTGTTTAGTTCCGCTTCCTGCGTGAACTTGATTTTGGGTGTGTGACTGTTTAGGTGTTGTTAGGAAATTGTTTTAGGTTTTCTTTCCATGGGCCAAATCACAAATGTTTCATCGATAGTATCTTACGCCATAGTTGGTTTTGTGGGTGCATTAGCCGGGCTCCTGATTCAAAATTCTTTCATGAACAGGTTTGCAATGACGGGTGACAGTGGTGATCCCATCGGGGCTCCTTCAATTTGTTTGTATCTTTGTCCTTTGTATATGAAAGATGTGTTGGTTAAGCAGTGTTCTGTTAGTTCCATGAGGTGTTTAGATGGTTGGTATTTATTTTTCTCATCAATAGTTTCCTCCTGAGGTCATTATGGACAGGGCAGTAGAGAATAATAGCAAACAATGTCCACAGGAACACAGGTATGTCCAGGGGTGGGATTCAAATTTTTTAACAAACAATTATGTGGGCATGGCTTAGTTGGTGGGCGTGGCTTGGTGGATATGTGATTGGGTGGACATGGTTTGGTGGTCATGTTACTGGCTGGCCATGGCCAGCTCAACATCACTCACATCAAGGCACACATCTCCTCGCTTAGCCTCTCATAACTGTGGGGATGCTGCAACAGTTGTAAGTGTGAAAACAGTCATAAGTCACCTTTTTCAATGGTCACTCCACACAAGCAAAGTGCCAGCAAAGGAGGGGGGTGAAATTCCAGAGAAGTTCCAGAGACAGGAAGTCTAGTCCTGCCAAGAATGTAAAAAGGATTAATGGAGAGGCAGTTTCTGTAAGCAACCCCAGAATGTTTCCTTCCTGCCTTCCTTACAAGATTAGGCCAGTAATTTCTTCTAACAACCGGTTCTCAGAATTGCTTAAAATGTTAACAACTGGTTCTAGAGAATAGGTGCAAACTGGTAGAATCCCACTCCTTGGTATGTCCCATTGTGCTTTTACAAAATCTTCCCTTGAGCTATACCAAAGGCACAGGCTATTAGTGAAGGGATGGAAATACCTTTTTCAGTGGGGTACTGGTATTGACATTTAACCAGACACTGGGCCAGGTCTCTATATTGTTTATAATGGTGGTATCATAATGGTGGGGGGGGGGGTGAAGACTGTATTGCAATGACCTCTCCACTGGTATCTATTCCAAGAACTTATCTCTAATGTTTTCTTCAAGAATGTAGGTGATGTACATTGCTTTCAGGTCACATGACAGCATAAGTAGTACATGCTCATCTGACTGTCTGGCTGTTTACCCAACCATATAATCAGGCAAACTGTAGCTCATGATACAGCTCAGCAAATTGAGTGATTGATGCTATAGCATCACAATCCTTTTCCATTTTCTTCCCTGTAATAGATCTCAGATTTCATCCAATTGTCAGCCTGTTCAGGATGAAAGTGGAGAAAAACTTGGCTAAATTCATTTTTTAAAAGCTACCCATTTCTGCATTTCATTATAATAGAAAGAGCTTGACATTAGATCTACATAGATCTAATTATAGATGAATAAAGCCATTATTTTAAAGCAAAAAGATATTTGAATTTGGGTCATGGATGCATAAGTTGTCGCAGGCAGAGTTATAATAGCTCTTTTTTTCAAAAACAGAAACATGCATCTATTGGGCATTTTATTAACTTATTTAAGAGTGATGCATTTTTCATCACTTAGGAAATGAAGCAAGTAATGCATCAGATAAGTTACGGTATTAATATTTTTCAGGGTTGTTCTACTGTAAATTTTATCAAGAAATTTCTGAAGAAACCTCCCTAGGATTGGGCTTCAAAGGCTGAAACTATGATGATAGAAAAGTATATCTCAAAGTGGGCTTTTATTCTAACTTTGAACTGGGTTCTGCTAAGGCAAGCTTTTCTGAGTGTCTCAGACATGGTGTTTTTCAGAGGTATATAAGGTGATTGGAGTTTTCATTTCTTCAAGTTAGTTACAAATTCACTGTCAGCCTGAAGCACTTGAAACTTTTTAAATGAATTAGTGAAAGGTCACTATAGATTTGAAATTCAGGCACATAGGCTAGTTCTAAAAAGGTTGATTCTGAGTGCTGCAGATCAAAAGACATTAGCAGCAATTCTGCCTCTATTTCCAGGATACAGATAAGAGAAAGGATAGAAAAAAATGTGGGGGAAATAGGGACAGTTCGAAGCAGAAGGCAACAGACATCATTTTTCTGTCAACTTTCATTTGGCCCATTTTTTTCAGATCACAATTGTTTTGCTTTCATGAACATTGGATAAAATATTGGAAGAATTATAATTAGGTTGCAGAATTCCAAATGACCTGAAGATGGAAGCAAAAAATTGAAATCTCATCTTGATATTTGCAAGATATAGTTGCTCAAGCCATAAAGTTGTTAATGGGTGATATATTTAAAGCCAGAACCCATAAACATATTTGTACTTTAAACTATAGTTTCACAGATTATACACAGACTGTACCTATAAAATTAATGATGGTCTTCATTACAACTCTTTCTATAGAACTATTAACTGAATATAATTACGGTACATTGATTTTGACTTTGACTTTAATTGAATTGATTCTGTTCATACGTACTCTATTTTGTATCTTGCTTTAATTATTGTAAGTGTATATCAACAGAAGATGGAGCATGAAATCAATAATAAACACAAAATAAGATGAAAAAGTTATGATCTTGAACCTCAAGGCTAGATATTGCAACAGCAAACTTCAAGCAAAAGGCTGGCAGCAGCTGAATCAGGCTAATCATAACATTTCACAACACATACAGACCAAGATTGCTAGCATTTTTCCAAATATTGTCACTCGTTATTGTTTCTACCAAACTTTTTTTAGCAATTAATCAATAGACCATCAACAGATTGTGGAAAGAATACTTCTTTGCTTATCTCAACTACTGCTGTAACTTTTCCAGATTGTTTTAGCAGGGATGGAAAAGATATAAACACATCCCCAAACCTTGATGCCCAATGAGTCCATCCTTTCCACCTAAAATTTGGAAAGAATTGAGAACATTATCAAGAAATCTTATAGAATGGATCCTTGCCCATTTTTTCTAGCAAAAATGGATAAACATAAAAATATATTTTATTTCTTTTGTTAACTGCCAGATTTATCAATGAAAACATAAGAAAAGTAAAATATATCTTTTCTTGGATCAACAGTATTTGAAAATGTGTGAAATTGCTCAAGCTGAAAAATTAAAATAATGGCAAAAACATCTGAAAAACTCCACTGTAAATATACATTTACTCAAATCTGAACACTGTTTAGGAGCTATATCAACAAAGTTTTCCTCCAACAGATTACCTTCATTTCTATAAACGACATTATGGATACAAACACTAACATTTAAAATGTGAGTATTTTTAAAAATATAGAAGTAGATATATGTGTATATCTCTAACTTTTTGATTTTCAGTTGTTTCTATTAATTTTCTTTTCAATTCTATATTATTATTTTGTGTGTGTGTGTGTATGCATGTGTGTGTGTATGGAACCTCTGTCCTGCCCTATATAAGAGCTACTGCAGACAAAATCAGTAAGATACTACACAGGCATCACATCAAGACTGCCTTCAAAACAGAGGAAAAAATAGCAGCCATCCTTAGAAACCCCAAAGATAAAATTGACCTGGAAAATCAAGGCATATACGAAGTTCCC